>JAJOOR010007868.1:0-29028 GCA_036250505.1 Solanum acaule
CCCCCCCCCCACCCAACAAAAAAAACCACCCACTCATTCTCAAAAAAAAAATGATATTATTTTATTTTAAAAAAATACAATTCTACCCATCCTATGTAACCCTTCACTCCTAATTTATTTATTTATTTTATATTTTTTTCGTTTTGTGTTATATATGTACATATATTTTATGAATTTTTTTCTACTGTGTACCAAATATAACATAAATAAAAAAATTATTTTATAAAAGTCTTGCGGTGGCAAGTAACAAGTATTTTTGAGGAAGTGATGGAGTGGGGGTAAGAAAAGTATTTTCCATTTTATTTTATAAAAAAAATATTACTGTATTTTTTTGAGATAGTAATTTAATCTTTAATTTTAACTAATACTAATAATTTATTTAATTTTTATCAAGGTGAAATGTTTTGTTCATATAGAGTGTGATGTGACAATTTTTTAAAATAAAAGAGAAAGTGTATTACACACCATGATAAGAGTGACATAAAAGAAAGAGATGTGTTTCTCAAACTAATAACTGATAGTTTATATATTTGAAACTCACACTCTCTTTGAGGTATGGAACTAACGATCAGGTCCAATCATGTTTGGTGAAGGAAGCCTTGAAGAAATTTCTGGAGGGTCCAACATTGAAGGCGCTTTTATTTTGTTTCACAAAATTCAAATAAAGGCGAAAGCATCGTATTGGCAGGGAGAATCAAGCCGCCTTAAGATTCGGTGCGAATATCTTTACAATATTCAAAAGGATCATAGAGCCGGCGGCACACACATCTGTAAATCACCGCCCAGCTACTTCCCAAGGAAGATATTTAGTAACATGAATTGCAGAAATCAATAACTTAGCCTTGCAGAAAATTTGGTCAAAATTTGAACAGAAAATTAAAAAGTTTATAATATTTTTTTTATTTCTATTTTTTTTTTTTAGTTTAAAGGTATTAAGTTAAAATGGTAAAAATATTTAAAAAGATAAAATAACATAGTTAAAATATCATTCTGACCAAATTTTCTGACCAAAAGGATTTTTCCAATTTTAAATTAGCACACTTATTAACAAAAATAATACTTACTTAATTAATATAAAGAGTTTATTATTTTACACTTATTAATTAATAGGGTTAAAACATATTTACTCACTACTTTTTTTAAAACAGTAATTCAATATTATTAAATTGAGGATATAATAAATAAAAAATATTTTTTTTTTCTTAATTTGTCAAATGACAAGTAAAAAAAATAATCAAATTACTAAATATATGACAAGTATATAGAAACGGAAAGAGTAATAAATTTGTCGGAGAGTCGTAAGTGCGCCATCCTACATTTTTAATCAAAGTTTCAAATTTAACTTTTGAATCTCAAGTAGTGTGTGAAATTAGCAATATGGCTAATGGTGTTTAAAAATTTAATATATACCTGTAAAAGTATTCATTTGATGTATAATTTCAAAAATAAAAAAGATTAATCTACACAATATAAGTTTTCAATAAATAATATTCAAGTAATCACTTTTGAATTTATATATAGCTACATCACTAATCTTATAAGTCATGAAGTCACACAATTAAATTTAATCAATCTCAATACAAATAGAGATATCTATACTTGCACCAAAACTAAAAAAAAAAGTAAAAGTCCAGCCGAAATATGGAGAGTGGGTGATGGCACCGTTAGTTTAGTTGTAGTTGGGGTCTCACATTTCAAGGCATCTGTTAGAGTTCCAACGTGAGCTTCTCTGACCAGCTGACACAAAGTCACTAACCCATAACTCAAGGAACTTGGTCACGATAACTACCTCTATACATTGATTTTTCTTCACCACTCCTCTTTTTTTCTTTCTATGCCTATTCATTTGAATTGAAAAATCCTTTCGGTCAGAAAATTTAGTTAGAATTTAGCTAAATAATATATTTTATATTATGTTATTTTATCTTTTTAAATATTTTTAATTTTATTTATTTTAATATCTTTTAATTAAAAAATGAAAAAATAATCAGTTTATTTTAAAATAAAAATAATATTATAGACTTTTTAAATTTTTAATCAAATTTTCTGGCCATTTAGCATTACCCAATTTGAATTTAATAGTCTAAAAGAAATTCATCACAGAGAAAGGAATTTTTTGACTTACATACATATTAAGAAAAGGGAAAAAGGTAAAAAATATCCTTAAATTATGTGAAAGGAACAAAAATGTTCTTCATTTATCGTTTGGCTAAAAAATGTCTTTACCATCAATATTTTGGTTCAAAAATGTCGTTAAACTATGCGAAAGGAACAAAAATGTCTTCCGTTTGTAATTTGGTCCAAAAATGCCCCTATAGTTACAAAATGGATCAAAAATGTCATTTTTCGAATAAATATTTTTTTTCCCCTTCTTAAACACATCGTCTTCCTAATTAAACTATTACTATTAAAGAACACTATTTTTGTTTTCTTTCTTCTAAAATTACTTTAACAAATAAAAATGTAGGAAATATTTTTTTTTCTTCTTAATCTCATTTTATCAATTAAAATAGAATAAATTCATGTATCATTTCGACAGATAATATATGTCATATATAGGGATGAAAAATTGGATAATTTATATGGGTACCCATTCAAATCATCCATTACCCAACTCATTTTAAAATGGGTAAAAAACGAATCATACTCATATTACCCATTTAAAAGTGGGTACTTAAATGGGTAAAAAAGACTCATTTTTTTAAAGTGTAGGAGGTCAGGGTAGGAATGGGTGGGATAAGGGAAAAATTCAATTTTTTTTTTGGAAAGGGGCTGGGTGGGTGGGGGTTGAAGGGGGGGAGGGGGGCGTAGTGGTGATGGGGGTGATCAAAGTAGTAAGAATAAATTTAATTTCTTTTAAAAAAATGAATTTAATTTTTTAGGCGTTGGGTGATCAAAGTAGTAAAAAATAAATTTAATTTCTTTAAAAAATAAATAAATTTAATTTTTTAGGCGTTGGGGTGGGGGGACTGGAAGGGGGGTAGTGGTGGTGGGGTGATCAAAGTAGTAAAAAAATAATTTAATTTCTTAGGCATTGGGGTGGGTGGGGGGGTCGGAGTAGTAAAAAAATAATAATTTTTGAGGCATTGGAGTTGGGGGTGGGGGGGGTAGGTTAAATTTTAAAAAGTTCTAATTATCTTTTTCGTGGGAGTGGGGTGGGGTGTGAGAGGTGAAGAGATTGTTTTGCTTTTGAAGCTTTTAACACGATCCCTATAGTAATATGGGTAAATATGGATACCATATTACCCATTAGGTAACTCGTTTTTACCCATTTAAAATATGAGTTGAGTAGAGTATTTTACCCATTTTTATTTAACTCGTTTTTTATCGACTCATATTTGACTCGACCCACTCATTTGCCACTCCTAGTCATATATATAACATCATAATATATCCGTCATTAATTTATATTTATTTAACAATAAAAAATAATGATAATAAAATAAGAAATATTATCATTTTTTATTTTTTTTCTGAATTGAAGTAAGATAAACATTTGCTAATTTTAAAAAAACTATTATTGGAAAAAGAATGTGTTAAAAAGATTAATAATATATTTATTTGGAAAATAAGCATTTTTTATCGATAAAATAACAATAAGGGCATTTTTAGACCAAAGTATTAACGGCAAGGGTATTTTTGGACCAAACTACAAACGGATGACTTTTTGTCCCTTTCGCAAAATTTAAGGACATTTTTGAACCACATTATTGACGGTAAGGGCATTTTTTAGCCAAACGATAAACGGATGACATTTTTGTTCCTTTCACATAGTTTAATGACATTTTTGACCCTTTTCCCTTAAGAAAATAATAATGGGAAAATTGTATAAGATAACAAATTATTAATTCAAATTAAATGCTATAACCACAGTTTGATTTAATTGTAACCCGTAGCAAACAATTGTCATTCGCCTCTCTCCCCAGCTTTCTCGCTCGCCACTCTCCCTTTCTCGCTCCCCAGTCTATCCTTCGCCTCTCTCACTTTATACAAACACAAATGTATAAAATGCGTTTATGTTTGTATAAAGCGAGAGAAATTTGTATATTCAAATACAATACATATATTTTCGTCCTATACACTTATAATTATACAAATATAGATTTTCCCCTGCCCAATTCTCTTTTGTCTTTCTCTCTTTCTCGCTTTATACAAACACAGATTACACAAATTACAATGTATAATTTGTGTTGCATAAAGCGAGAGAGAGAGAGAGAGAGATTTGATATACAAACGTTTTATTTCGATTCAATTGTATACAAATTCAAATTTTATGCACATATACAAACACATAAAATTTAATTGAGAGGCTGCCAGCGATTTATACAAACGAGAGGCTGCCAACGATTTATACAAATGAAAGGCTGTTAACGATTTATACAATTGAGAGGCTGCCAACGATTTCTACAAATGAGAGGCTTCCAACAATTTATACAAATTTGATGCTCCATAGCAAATATAAAGTTTGCTATATAGCACAATTATACAAACTATAACTATAACATACAAATATGATTTTTATGTTTGCTAAACCCAGGGACGGATCTATGAAGGGGTGTGGGGGTGCCACGCCACCCTCGAACTTCGACGGAAACTCTATATATACATAGGTATATATATATATATATAATATTTATATAAATATAAAGCGTGCCACCCAGAGAACAAAATTGGCTTGTGGTGCCACGGTAGGAGGGCAGCTTTAGAAGGCTGATGTTGCGGGTTCGAATCCCATTTGTACCTATTTTTTTCAAAAATTTGCTGCAGACGTTTTTTAAGAAAAAAAAAAGGCTCCAAGCACGCTTTTTAAAGGAAAAACAGCTGGCACATTATTTTTATTTTTTTAATAATTGTTAATAGATAAGTCTATTTGGCACCCACAGACTCTAAATCCTAGATCCGTCAGTGGCTAAACCTAAACTCAATAATAATTGATATAGTAAGTTAACCATTTTTCTTCTATTAATTGATAGATGACAGAATCCAAAATCAATTTACTCATTAAAGAAGTTCTACTTTTTTTAAAAACATTAACTTTCTAAATAAATCGAGAGTATAATAGAAAAAAAATATTATCTTTTTTTGATTTATCAAAGATAATAAATAAAAAGTTAAAAATGAACAAATAAAAAGAGACAGAGAGAGTATTATATTACGTAAACAGTTTTTTTTTTTTTTTTTTAAATTTAAGCGACATAATTGTTTCTGCAAACTTAAATATTTTACATATCGCCAAGTTAGGCGGTTTGGCGGACTGGTCTAATTCTTACATATGCAAAGACTAAAAATTTTATTTACAAAGATGAATTCTGACTATGAATCTTTTTTTTGCATGTCACTGAGTTCGGTGGATTAGCGGTTTGGTCTAACAGAATCAGTTAGCCACAACCCACGGGACTCTGCTCCCCCATTCCTGGCGTTTTGGTCCCAATGTAAACAGCACATTAAATTCTTTTACTTTTTTTTTTTTTTTTGTTATCCCAAAATAAATTTACTAAAAAAATAATAATAATATCCAAATCTTCCATCTATATAAACCCAAGTGGTTTGCCTTATCCCTTAAGCCTCTTTTCATTCCACATACACTAAAAGCTCCCTACAAGTGTTAAAGTTTTCTTTTGCACTTTGTCAGCCATGGGTAAAACCGTAATAACAACTCTTCTCTTAGCCCTGTTTTCGTCTTTATCCTATGCAATTGACATGTCTATCATAGATTACAAAAATAAGGAGGGAATTATATACGAACAGTGGCTGGCAGAGCATGGGAAAGTATATAATGCCTTAGGAGAGAAGGAAAAAAGATTTGAGATTTTTAAAGATAATTTGAGGTTCATCGAGGAATATAACAACTCCGAAAATCGCACGTATAAGGTTGGGTTGAACCAATTTGCTGATCTCACGAACGTGGAGTACCGGGCCATGTATTTGGGCACTAGAAGTGACGCTAGGCGTCGTCTTATGAAGTCCAAAAACACAAGCCAACGCTATGCTTCGCGGCCCAATGAGTTGTTCCCTCACTCCGTCGATTGGAGGAAGAAAGGCGCTGTTTCTCCTATCAAGAATCAAGGGAGTTGTGGTACGTCTTCGGTTTATGTGATTATAAATCATTTCATTAAGAATAAAATGTATAATTTTAACTTAAATTTTTATTAATTATAGAAGGGAAAAATGACAAATATACCCCCAAACTATGTAAATGATATGCAGATACCTTCGTTATATTTTTGGGACATTGATATCCCTGTCATCCAAAAATTAAAGTATATATACCCTTTTACATGGCAATGTTTTCATAATTTGTTTGGGCTTTTACAGGAAGTTGCTGGGCTTTTTCTACAGTAGCAGCAGTAGAAGGCATAAACCAAATCGTTACAGGGGAAATGATCACACTATCCGAGCAAGAACTTGTAGATTGTGACAGAGATCAAAACGTTGGTTGTAATGGTGGCCTAATGGACTATGCCTTCGAGTTCATCATCTCCAATGGTGGCATGGACACTGAAAATCACTACCCATATCGCGGCGTTGATGGTAGATGTGATCCTATTCGGGTTAGTCCATACTAAATTTTATATTCCTATAAATATATGACTACTTAGTGAAAAATTCTAATTGATTAAAGTTGTAATGAATGTTACAGAAAAATTCTAAGGTTGTTAGTATTGATGATTATGAAGACGTGCCTAGAAATGAAAAAGCACTTCAAAAAGCTGTCGCACATCAACCTGTTAGCGTAGCCATCGAAGCTTCTGGCAGGGCCTTCCAACTCTACACCTCGGTAATTCGAACCTCAAACTTTTATGTACGGGTCATACGTTCATGTAACATTCATTCTGAATTTACTGACTTTAAATTTTTGATCAGGGCGTGTTTACGGGGGAATGTGGAGAGAAAGTAGACCATGGTGTTGTGGTGGTTGGGTACGGAAGTGAAGATGGAAAGGATTATTGGTTAGTGAGGAACTCATGGGGCACAAAGTGGGGAGAAAGTGGTTATGTTAAAATGGAGCGTAATGTGAAGAATGGTCATTTGGGCAAGTGTGGAATTATGACGGAGGCTTCATATCCTATTAAGGAGGCCATAAATAAACGTATTATTACTACTTCAAAAGAAGAAAAGATTAGCAGTATCTGAAGAAAAAATTATCTCTCTCAGTTGCATTTGCGTTATTTCATGGCTTTATGTGTTATTTTAGGATATGCTTGTTTTAGTTGATCATTTAATTAATATTGTGTAAATAGTTGGGTATTTGTTGTTGCAATGAATTTCTCTGTTTGTGTTTTGATTAATGAAAAGTACTATCTTTGATTTTGAGTGTTTGATAAAAGAGAGATTTGCTAGTCATTTTCTTGATCTAGCATGTTATCAAATAATGTTTTTATGTCTTCTTTTTATGCATATAATACTATCCATTTTTATAGATCAAATACAAAAACAGGTTTTTAAACTTGTCTCAAATTTTTATATTTTGACACTTAAACTAAGGCTTGATCTGATTTAACACTTCGATATCATTCAAATTGTGTCTATTTAATCTCTCATGATTAACCAGTTGAAAAGATATCCAACGTGAATTACACACTATAATGTGGCAAAATTAACAAATGAAAAGAAAGCTATGTGACATCTTCTTCTTTGAACATTAATTCTTTTTAATATCATCGATTAATTTATTATATATCCAACGCTTTTTGAAAAATCATTTTTTTCTGTTTCATTTCAAATCATATTAATCCGTTACCTATTAATGTTCAACTTATCATCATTCACTATTAAAATCACCATTCTTCATCTATCCGTTGATCACATTAAATTTTCTTTATCAAAATTATAAGAAATTACTAGCGATTATAATACGACCATTTTGGAATTATTATGAGGTTATGTAATCTCGTCTAATAGGTTCTTCAGATATTCAAATATAAAGACAAATTGCTGCTCATTCAAATGACGGATCGGATCTAGATTTTTAAAGTTGTTGGTGCTCTCTTAACTTAATAAAAAAAATGTGTTAAGAGTGAGATTTGAATGTCAGAATGTGTTAGGAACACTAAAACAATCTTAAGCACCAAACATGAGTAATTGATGCTCTATGTTAATTTTATACAAATGTTTCTTAATTTCTACATAGATATATATAGTCTGATATAAGGTTAATGGATGCTCGAACACCGAAGGTGTCTATGTGGGTCTGCCCCTGTTTCGGATTACGTTTGGACATGGGTATAAAAACATGATCCGAAATAAGTGTTTTGAACATGCAATTTGAAATCATAATATGACAAATTTCAGATTTTTCGAAAGGCATGCTTTGCAGATTTAGGATCTCAAATTGTTTTGTACATAAAACTTGAGTCATAAGTTTATATTTTATAAAAAGTGATCACCGATGTCTAGAGTAAAGAGATTGTTTATACCATGTAAAAAAATTATTTCAAAGAATAAGTAGTTACAGTTGTTGTTGAATATTGATACTTTCTAAAATTTATTCATATATGAAAGTTTGCAGTCATAAACATTTATTAATGTGCGTTCAACCATATTTCATTGTGAAATTTAAAATAAATAAAAAAATTATTTTCAAAGTGAAAAATGGCCATGAATATAAATTGGAGTTATTTTTATGTTTTTAACTAGGAGCTCCCCATTTTTCATTATTATCGTGACTTGTGCTCACAATCTTAGGATTGAAAGGAAGGACTGCTTTCATCATAACAACTCCCTTGGGTTAATTTTAAGTTGTACTTTATAATTTTATGGCCAAATGTATCTATGTTATTTCATAAAAATATTTGATTTATCAATGCAATACAATAGAATATTTCAATTAATGAACAATAATTTATTCATTCTATAAAATTATACTTATAATTTTTTTTTAAAAAAATTTGATTAGTTTTCGCAACGCATTGCCTCACGAAAATACTATATATACGTGGGTCACTTTTTAACTTTTCTTATAAATTAGTCACTTACGCTTAATTTCTTTTTCCAGAAAACGTGAGGTGCTCTCCGTTTCTTTTGTTTCTTCAGTGGTATCAAGTAGATGTTTAAGGTCATAAAGCATACAAGAATTCTAATGAAAAAAAGTCATACGACGGTCCTAAATTGTTAAGGAAGTACTACTTTACTTTTCATTCAAGAATTCTGAAAACTTATAGGTAATTTCTCACCCTCGACTATAATTACATAATACGTATTGTAAAGTGGAAATCACTGTTTAATTTGAATTTTTGCATTAGTTCTTGGGTTTGACGAATCAGGTTCTTGAAAGAGGAAAAAGATGAATGGTAAATTGTTAGAAAAGTATTAGTTTTCATTCAAGAATTGTAAAAATTCATCAAGAACTCAAGTTGGAATTTGATTCCAAATAGGTAATTTTCTACCTACACTTGACACATTTGACGTAGTTACAGAATACGTATATGGGATGTATTGTGAAGTGGAAATCACTGTTTGAATTTAATTTTTGAGTTAGTTCTAGTTTGATGAATTAGGTTTCTTGAAAAAGGAAACAGATGAATAGTAAATTGTTAGGAATGCTCCAGTTTTTATTCAAGAACGGTAAAAATTCATGAAGAACTCAAGTTTGGAATTTGATTTCAAATAGGAAATTTATCTACCTAAACTCGACTATATATACAGAATATGTATTTGGGATGTACTGTAAAGTAGAAATCACTGTTTGGTTTGAATTTTTGTGTTAGTTCTTGAAATGGGTTTGATGAATTAGGGTTCTTGAAAGAGGAAACAGATGAATAGTAAATTGTTAGAGAAGTTCCAGTTTTCATTCAAGAATGGTAAGAATTCATCAAGAACTCAAGTTTGGAATTTGATTTCAAATAGGTAATTTCTCTACCTATACTGTGATATAATTATAGAAGACATATTTGGGATGTATTACAAAGTAGAAATCACTATTTGATTTGAATTTTTGTGTTAGTTCTTGGAATGGGTTTGATGAATTAGGGTTCTTGAGAGAGGAAAAAGACGAATAGTAAATTGTTAGAGAAGTACTAGTTTTCATTCAAGAATTGTGAAAATTCATCAAAAACTCAAGTTGGAATTTGATTTCAATAGGTACTTTCTCTACATATACTGTAATATGATTATAGAAGACGTATTTGGGATGTATTAGTGAAGCGGAAATCACTACTTTGATTTGAATTTTTCATTAGTCTTTGAAATGAATTGGGGTTCTTGAAAGAGGAAAAAGATGAAAGAAAATTGTTGATAAAAGTGGAATTCTTTTGGGTATCCTACTGACAGAGGGTATATTCAATATTGAGTTAAGGTAAGTTGGAAAAATAGAGAATTTACTCTAAACAATTGTTGAGGAATTTGATAAGTTTTGAGGATATGTGAAGAATACTAGAAGGATCCGTTAGATGAACCTACGGGTTATTGATGAACATATGTATTGTTTTGTAGTTGATTGTGTTGGATTGATTGGTTGCAATTGGATGGTGGAAGCTAATGGTTGGTTATGTAAAGACTACACCCATGTATGTTGAGTTGGTTGGGCTTCAGGACACTACCCTTAGCTAGAAAAGAACCTAAGGTATGTCGTATGTGAAGCTAAAACTTCCTTCGCCATTAAGGCACCACCTTATGTCACATATTTCTTTTGTACATGCCAATACAGCTTATGTGAGATATAGAAGTAAGATCTTCATTTTCTTTACGTTACATTCCCTTGTCTAACTGTCAAAGCTTATAATTAATCATATTACACCTTTAAAGTCGAGTTTTTTCATAACATTTCGTATGACCATATGTGTCTTTAGTTGAAATTCTTAGGAGTCACATGGTATATATGCCAAGTATTGCCACTTATTATAAAAAAAAAAATGGCCATAGTATAGTATAGATTTAACGCATTATGTGATAGAAGCTACCCTTAACAATGGGAGGATAGTCATAAGTTTTACTTGACACACCTGCACCTTAGGCTTGTTTATGATCTATGAGTTGCTCATTTGGTAAGATTGTATAAAGTTGAGAAGTTTGATAGCTTTCACAAATTGTTGGGTTTTATGAGAAAAAAATACAACTTAAGAAATTCAAATATTAACTTCAAAAGAACTTAATTTCAAATCACGGAAATTATGTCCAAACGTGCCCTAAAAATCCCAAAAGCCGCCTCAAATGTTTTCAATGACCTTTTTCTTTATCAAACCTTGTTGATGTTTACTGCAGATGAATGAGATGCTTAGAAGGATTTGTCGGCGCAACTTCTGCACTTGTTCTCCTCGGCCGTGGCTCTTTGTTGGGTTGGGCAATCCTGGGGATAAATACAGGGGAACGAGACATAATGTAATCTCTATTTCTGGACTAACATTACTTTCTCAGAAAGACTGCATAGAACCTGATCTATTTTGGATTCCATCTTACTCGAGTGTTCTTCATTAAGAGCTTTATCTTTTGTTTCCGCTATAGGTTGGTTTTGAAATGCTTGATGCATTCGCAAATTCACAAGGGATTCATATGGAGACAGTACATTGTAAAGCTATGTTTGGAAAAGGTCTCTTTAGTTAAACCTTGATTTCTGTTTTTTAAGTGTTCGAAGTACATCTTCATATAAACTTGTTAATATATACCAATTCTCAGGTTTTGTCAATGGCATTCCAGTTCTCCTTGCAAAGCCACTAACTTACATGAATTTGAGTGGTGAATCTGTAAGCAATTAAATACGTCTTACTTGTATCATAAATCTTTTCTTTTTTCTGCTTATGATTGGTGCTGCTTGGATTCTATCCCAAAGATGTGTCTGAGTGATAGCTGGTATTCTAAGTGTATTCTGTCGCATAGTGAAAATGGGTTTACTTGTAAATTTTTCATTTCGCTTGATAGGGATCTAGCTGATCTTGTTTATAATTAGTTTAGAGTAAACCCCTCTTTGAATTGGTGGTTATATTGACTGTTATATTCATCCAGGCTCCAGCCATGTATAGTGTTTTCTTGTGTGGGTGGAATGATGCATGGTGAAGCTGTAGATCTCTAGAATAGTTTTTACTGCTGGAAACTTCCAGTGCCAACTTTTTGTCTGTGAGAAGTAAGAGGCTAATCCTGATGTTTTTAATTCTTAGCTCATATTTCTCTCTGTTAACCTTGAAAGTTTTGGACTAGTTTTCTCTGTTAGTTTCAAGAACAGTTACAACATGTTGAAGTTTGTTGTTACTGGATACAGTCAGCCTTTGACCACCGAACGTGGAATGCAAGTCCAACATTGACATAATTGGTAGGGTTGTTTTGTCAAAAGTTAACAAAAAACACTGAATGGGGCAAGTCAGATTAGTAGCTTTGTCTCGTGATTAATTAACCAAACTCTTGCCAAAAATGATTCTAACCTGATAAAAATGTTGTTCAGTTGTTCTCTGAATTGTTATATTTTGTAAGTTTCTTTGAAAAATTGAGATAAGACTCTTCTTTGCTTTGATTCTTGTAATTTATCACTGAAACAATCTTAAAGAAGTTACCAAGCTATTTGTCTATGTAGTTAGGTAGTGAATTGCAGATCACTTTTATTCCATGAACTAAGCAACCCAGATAGCAGCCTTGTGCTGCCAGTAACAACAACAAACCCAGTGAAATTCCACAAGTGGAGTGTGGAGGTAGAGAGGCTTCCAGAAAGTAGTGGTAATTCATATGCAAAATGCATTTAAGTGGAAAAATGATGCGACTCATGGACCTTAGCACACATTGGATTAGCTTTTCATATGGACTTAGGGGACGGGAAAATCACATTTGTCTGACAATTGACTGTTTTTGTCATGACTGGCCTGTTCACAAGTTAAATGCAAATGCAAGCCTGGTCCCATTGTTTTTTCCCAGATTTAGTTCCCTTACAATCAGGTTAAGGGAATGGCCCAGCCGTTGCTTCCCCTAGTTTGCAAGGCAGGTTTATACTTAATAGACTCTCATCAGACAATTAAGTTCCTCTGCTTAAATAAGTGAACTTTTATTTGAGAACTTCTATGAACAGAAAATAGCACATTAGCTAGCTCAACTTATGTCATTCAAACTCCATTTTACATGTGCAAATAAAAGATAAAATTCTTGTGACTCCCAGTAGATTTCTACTTGTTGGATGTTGATGTTTTCTGATGTTCTTAATGGGGAATGGAGATATATCATGCTTTTCATTGATTCTTAGTGTTATCAAGGTGATCAATACTTCTGATGCCCTCTCATTTTTCTATTTCCCCAGATTGGCCCACTTGCAGCATATTACAAGCTCCCTCTCAATCGTGTGGTCGTGGTACGATATACTAGTTGTTCATATTTTTTAAGATCTAATTGGACAAATTGATTATGTTTTGTTAATGCTTTTCAACAATTGTCTTTTTCTCCAGTTTCATGACGACATGGATTTACCATGTGGAGTTCTTCGTCTTCACCCCAAGGGAGGTCATAACAGACATAACGGGTATGAATGGAATTCTTCTTTATATAAATCTACTTTAAAAAAACCCTTTAATTCAGTACCATGAAACCATCCATCTGTTCATTTTTCCAGTGAATTGTCTATATAGGTTCATTGCTGGAATTTTAATGAACTTAATAATGAAAATTGCTGGCTATGTCAAAATACCTAAAATAAAACATATCAAGTTATACCTCAATATAATAAGCATAATATTTTGTTAGAATGGCCACAACATGCGTCCGGACCTCCTTTTGAGTTGTGCATAGAATTTCTCTACCTCTGGAAATCTGTCTTGTTTGCTATGTCAGGTTTTTCATGTTTTTCCTAGTAATTCAGTACCAGAAGAGCTCTGTGCCTTTTCATGTGTGGTGCAGTTTCAGTTGCTGTTAAACTGTATATGATCCAGTTCTCTTTTTTACAGGTTGAAGAGTGTGATTTATCATTTTCGTGGGAATGGAGAGTTTCCTCGGTTAAGAATAGGTTTGTCGAAAGTCTGAAATACCTAAATGTTCTCTTTTTGGCGTTTTGAGTTTCAGTATGGAAAATTGAGCATAGTTCTCTAACCAGGTATTGGAAGACCTCCTGGTCAGATGGATCCCAAAGCATTCATGCTTCAAAAGTTTAATGTAACTGCAAGAGAACGAGTAAGTTTATAACTCATTGAGTTCTTACATAAAATTGACTCCCTAATGTTCCTTTTCTTGTTTCTGTTCTACAAGCTTTTCTTGAATATCTTTTTGGTAATGTTATTAAAAATTTACTCAAATATCAGTACCAAGAAGGTAATGCAAAAGTTGTAAAAAAAGGTATCAAGAAAATGGACTTTTCAGGTTACACACATAAAGATTCTTGCAAGTTCACAAAAACCAACATATCAGCAGCAAAAAACCTCTATCCAAAAACCGTAAATTGTAAATACGTTTAAAATTTACAACAGCTATCATTTCCTTCTTCCCGTCAAATCATCTTCTATTTCTAACTAGCCAAATTGACCATGCAATACATAGCGGAATGTCTCCCGAATCTTCTTCAAGCTCTTGTTGATGCTCTTTGTCTATCAAATTCTATAGTTTAGTGGCATTACCCAGTGAACTCCATAAATATTCAGAAATGAGGACCATAAGTAGAATGCAAACAGATGCATATACATGTAATTAGAGGTGACAAAACTTACCCAAGCCCATTTAACCTGCGCAACCCGCCCAGTATTTTAATAGGTTGGGCAATTACTGATTTTTCTGATGGGCTGATTTAGACAACCCGTTTTAACCTGTAAACTAACTCAGCCCAAATGCAACCCACGACGTCTCCCATAGCTTAAACTGTGAAACACAAACTACAGTTCAGATGATTATAATAATATTAACCTCATCACATGAATCAGGGGCACTGTGACAACATTGCTGATTGTATATATCATTTTCTGCTCTATCTTTCTTTGTCTCTGAGGTATGCAATTATATGTTTATTGATAACTCTAAAAAAGAAAGAACAAAAGTTGGATTAGGCTTGGGTTATACAACCCATTGTTTAGCCCATCATGATCCGCTCATTTTAGCCTTAGTTAACTGTGGGCAGTTTATTGATTCAAGCTATCTTGACCCGCCCAAATTCAGCCCAAACCGCCCATCTGCCACCCTATATGAAATGCATACGCGTGAAGCTAGTCAACAAAACTTATTATTGATTAGATATCACAGAGAAATCCATAGAGAATCTTTTTTTTAATGAAAACGACCTTGGATAATCTATTGAACAAACAGTTGTATTTTTCCAATTTAGAAGAACACTCTTCCTCTGAATTTGGAAATTTTGAGACACATCGTTTATTTGGATTCTCCGGCTCTCCTTCCAATAATTCCACCATCAATTTGGATAAATATGTCTTCCTTTTATCTATTTAGTTGTTGCAAAAAGAAAATTTTGTTAGACATGTTGTAACATGTCATAGACATATTCCCTAGAGTGAAATGTATATCGATATCATATGGAAATCCAACATCATTTTAAAAGTACCCATGCTCCAGACATTGAAGCCACGTTAGAATCGGAGAGATCTTTGCTTGATAAAACTAATATATTGAAAATTGAAAGAATTCCAAATGTATCTGTTTGTAGCTCTAAATCCACTTTGAGTTCAAGATTTATACATTTTACTTGCAGATTGATGCTGCATTACTGGAAGGAGCACATGCCTTGGAGCAAGTCTTATCCAAAGGCTTCTCCGAAAGTTCTAATTGCTTCAATACAACGCAGAAGTACAAGCACATACGATTGCAGACATTGCCAACGTGATGTCATGCATAAAGGTTTCTAGATCTTGTTGTTACTGTGTCTTCTTTAGTTTCTGTTGATTGCTTAAATAGAAATAATAAGAGTCTCTTCTGTGACCATTCTTATTAGCTAAACATAAGTGAATGAACATTTCATGACCCCCTCCACCCTACCTATATAATGCGACTTTAGAGGATGCTTTTGATACTCTTGAATTATTTCATGCCTGCAGATATATCCTTAAAAAACTGGCAATTATCTTTATTGTTTAAGCTTTCACGTTGCTTTTGCTCCTTTGGAATTACTTGTACTTGGACAAAAGAAACAAGTAAACCTAGCTGGTCAGTACTCTTAAGATCAATCCATGATAAAGTGACATAAGGAATATTTAGAACTACACATCTCTAGTTGGTGTGATGTGATTTTGACGCCACTCAAAAAAAAATAAAAAAATAGCAATTAGCATCACTTCCTTTGCTAGTGATTTCCTTCTACTATTTTTATTTTTCATGTACAAGCTCTGTTAGTTGTAAGCTACTAAAACTTAATTAGCTCACTTCTGGGTGTTGAATTGGTGTGCAACTGGACGTTCCATTGTCATCAATGCATCCTTTTACTCGAAATAACCAGCCTTTCCTCTTTACTACTCACTATTAAACTACATGTTATCTGCTGTTAAGAAGGGTGGATGTTGTGCAGGTTGAGCTAGGATCAAGCACTCGCTAAATTTCTCGGAATGCAGCTATGTGAACTGCAGAAAAATTGCAGGACTGTTGAGAATTTCAGTTTCCTGTACAAATATTGTATAGCACTCCGCATTCGACGACTGTAAGTTGGTGAAAAGAAGAATTCCAGGAACCAAACTGGGGCTAAATGGGGGATGGGAGTATAAATTTTGTGTGAGAACCATTTGCATTGTCTTTCCATAATTGTACATTGGCATTCATGATATATATCAGCTGTGAACATGGTAAAATTAACTTTATCATCACTAGAGAATATGAACTTGACAACTCAAAAATTACAGGACTATTGACATGTAATAATTTGTGATGTTTGTTATTTAGTTGATTATTTAATATTGAAAATATTTTATATTTTAGGGGTTTATATGTTGCAATGCATTTCTGTTTGTGTTTTGTTTAATGAAGATAACCTTTATTTTGTGTGTTGACAAATTCAGAACGTGAACGAATATGGAATTATTTAAGACAGATTTGTCAAACTTCAAATAATAAACTTAATTTTAAAACTTCATCTAACCAACCCCCACCCCTGGCCCCACACAGATGTAACCAAAACTCCAATAATTTATTGAAGGCTCCTTGATTTTATTCGTTGACAAAATAGAACATGAACGAATATGGACAATTATAAAAGAAAAAATTGTTTTAACATTTTCTCTTGAGCTGACCGAATATTATATGCATGCCTTCTTTTAAATTAAGAAAAAAAAAAGGGTTTATCCGTCGTTAACGTAGAAGATACTGTACATTTTAGTGTGATTAACTTATGAAGTGAAACCTGTTGTAACAACGACTTGAGTTATTGATCATTGAAAATCCTCACAAAACGAATAATTTCCTGAATTGGTTCCACAACCTAATTACTTTTCAAAAGATGCAGAAAATTCTCCGTGAAATTATAAACCTGTAAGCGGCCCCTCGGTGGAAAAGAACTCTTTTTCTTTTTATTAATATACATAATTGTTTATTTATCGGCAATTAAATTGAAATAATTAACCAATGACCCAATCAGTAGCCTGCCTTAAATAGTGAACTAGACCCAATAGTGTTTCCCATGGGTCATAACTCATATGTGTGAACTGTCAACAGCTGGTTTTAGCAAATATTATCAGCCACTTCATTTGTTTAATTGCTGCATGTTTCAATTTTTTTAATTCTTTCACATCTCCATGACCATTGGTGAGTCAAATAGATTAAGGCATATGTGAATGAGATCCTCCTAGACCCTAGTTTAATAACGTAGTTCCTATTTGCTAAAAGATCAATGTATGGAGGCTGACCATCATCAAACACGAAACAAGTTGACCTTTGATCACGCAACAAATTGCCAAATTCAATATTAATAAGAGTTTAATCTTAGAAAAGAGCACTTGCAAACTATACAACTGATAACAGAGTGTTCAAGATCACAAGTAGTAGTAGTATTTAGTGAAAAAAAAAGTGAAGAACTAGTTCAATTAGGGTTGTTTAAAATAGTGTGGTCAATGAAGTGGTCGAGAGTATGAGTTCTCTGGTTTAAATTCCAGCAGAGATAACCTTGGTGAATAGAATTATATGATACTTGTTGCTAGTGAGAGATGAGAAAACTGACCCGAACACCATGATCATTAGAAAAAATAATAGTGAAGAGGGGTCCAGTAGGCAGCGTATTCCCCAGTTGGATTAGTTTAACTTCAACATCCTATAATCATTTCTTCTTTTTTACATTGTAGTGTAAGCGACGACTTGCTTGTAAGCTAAAGTCTCCCTAAAAGCAAAACATTTTTCTTGCTTATAATGGAATGACCCAAATTCCATTCTTTTGAAGAAAAGTAGAAAACAAGTAAAAAAAAAAATGGTTGCTGTATTCAACAAAGATCTTTTGAGTTGGTACCTCATTACCCTCAAGCTCAAAGAAACTGTTGATGCTGGACTTCAAAATACTCCTACTACTCCTACTCCTACTCCCACCACCAGCAGATCCATTAGTTTTCCAGAATTTCCCCTGCAACAACAACACCTGTTGCAAAAAGAAGAGTATCACCCAGCTGGTTCTCTGAAAATTACCATTGAGGAAAATGTTCATAATGTAGAAGAAGGTCCAAAATCACCCGAATCGGAATGGGTAATTAGCATTAAGGACAAATTAGAGCAAGCTAAGCAAGATAATGATGCTGGATCATGGGCTAAACTTTCTATTTACAGAGTCCCTTTAAGCCTAAGAAGAGATGATGATAAAGCTTATATACCTCAAATTGTCTCTTTAGGTCCTTATCACCATGGCAAAAAGCGCCTCCGGAATATGGATCGCCATAAATGGCGAGCCGTTCTCCAAATCCTTAAGCGGACAGATCAGGAAATTAAAATGTATATTGATGCTGTGAGTGAGCTCGAAGATAAAGCACGCGCCTGTTATGAAGGGACAATTGCAATGAGCAGCAATGAGTTTGTTGAAATGATGGTTCTGGATAGCTGCTTCGTTCTCGAGCTGTTTCGTGGTGTTGCTGGTGGATTCAAGCATCTTGGTTATGCTAGGAATGACCCGGTTTTCGCAATGAGGGGATCGATGCATTCGATTCAGAGAGATATGATCATGATTGAGAATCAAATTCCATTATTTATCCTTGATCGATTGTATGGGATTCAATCTGATATGCCTGATGAGAAAGGTATTGTAGCTAGGTTAGCTCTGAGGTTTTTTGATCCATTGATGCCAACTGATGAGCCATTGACGAAGAGTGACTTGACCAAATTGGAGTCATCAATGGGACGTTCTGCTTCTTTTGATCCATTAGCAGACCTTGCTGGACTTCATTGCCTTGATGTTTTCAGGTACAGTCAAAATGGGTTAAATCAATAAACGGCTCGTGACTCAACCCTTCCCAGTTTATTTGGGTGGATTCGAGTTGGACTGGTTGATTAAAAAAAAAGAGCTAATTTTGTCATCTCTATTTTCAGGAGGAGCCTTTTGCAGACAGGGCCTAAGCCAACACCTAGGACGTGGATCAAGCGTTGGTCAAATTCGAGTCGGGTGGCAGACAAACGCAGGCAGCAAATGATTCATAGTGTTTCAGAGCTGAAAGAAGCTGGGGTTAAGTTCAAGAAAAGGAAGACTGATAGGTTCTGGGATGTAAAATTTAAGAATGGAATCCTCAAAATGCCTCGGCTTTTAATTCATGATGGTACAAAGTCACTTTTCCTCAACCTGATTGCTTTTGAGCAGTGCCATCTTGACTGCACCAATGACATAACTTCGTACGTAATTTTCTTGGACAACTTGATCGATTCGCCAGAGGACGTTAAGTACCTCCATTATTGTGGAATTATTGAGCATTGGCTTGGCAATGATGCTGAAGTTGCTGACCTTTTCAACCGGCTTTGTCAAGAGGTTGTTTTCGACATCAATGACAGTTACCTTTCAAAGTTATCCGAGCAAATTAACCGGTACTATGACCACAGGTGGAATGCTTGGCGTGCTACTTTAAGGCATAAGTATTTCAACAACCCATGGGCAATTATCTCCTTTGCTGCTGCTGTTATTTTGATACTCTTCACCTTTGCACAAACGTTTTATGGAGTCTATGGCTACTACAGACCACCTCAATAGTTCTCACTCAATTCTCCAGATTGATTTTCACAATTCATAAACAATAGTCAATATACATTGTGCCAAGATGCTGGGCCACAACCACCTAGCTACACCGGCATTTGAATCATTATTTCCTTTTTTGGTGCTTTTACATCGACTGGTCGATGGAAAGCCAGGAGAGTTCTTTTTTCTTTCTCATTTTTTTTTGTGGCACGGTCTTCGGTAGACCGAGCTCAAAATACAAGTTGATACGCTTGTAATTGTGAAGAATGCTCAAATGATATGTCAAACTGAATTTTTTAAAGAACTTACATGTGGAACATTGTTGATCTCACTAATTACTGTTTACCAACTATATTCAACTCTTTATTTGCCCCAAAGAGAGGCTTCTGGCATAGTAGAAGCCAGCAGATTACTAACAAGAGCACTGGCAAGCTTCTTTACTTAAGGTAGAAAACTAAGTAAAGGGTACTATATGACATCAGGGTACACTTATAAAGCATAATTTTCTGAAAGCTGAGCAAATGGAAAACAAAGATATCATTACACTATGAAATATGCCCCGAGAGACAAAGATGTAACCATGACGTTGATACTAATTCTCCTGAGAGTTTCTTCCAGTTCCAGTAGCATCCTAGAAATCTATGGCTATTGAAGCAGAAAAGAAAGGACAATTTACAGCAGCATGATCTAAATTTCATAGAATAAACAGCTGCCGCAGACGTTTCAGTCTACGGAAGAAGATCTTCACTTTCTGATGAAGCTGCTTTCTTTCCATCATACCGCTGAAAGGGAGAAGGAAATTGGGATGAAACACAATTCTTAGCCACAAAGGATGATCATGTAAACAAAGAAGTAAAGAGAAATTTACTTAGATATGCAAGGTTTAAAAATTACCCGCTTCCCAAAAGAGAATGGCAGATATTTATATTTCAACATGTGTCGTATTTGTCTTCTCATTGTAAGTGTGAACAGCACAACCCAGTAGAAAACGAGAATCGGCCAAAAGACAGGCACATCCAGTACACTGAAAAATGTTAACACAAATGCAATGCAGAACGCCTTGGTAATTGAGTACCTTCACACAGAAAAACAGAAAAAATCAATGCCCAAAGAAATGGTTGAGAAAGTAGACACACTGCTTATATAGGTTCAGGCATATGGAATTAATTTTGACATAGATGACAAGGGCAGGGCTAACTGAAAATTATCATCTCAAATTAGAACATGCCAGTGACAGAAAAATAAACACAAAAGCAAAACAAGGGACTGCATCTATTGATTTTTTGGGTGGCAAGCAAACACTATAATGCCCATTGAAACATAAGAGATACACAGTATTTCTCTAGGAGCACCCTCTTTGGGGGCCTACAACAACAACAAAAGTCAGTCAAGACAGTACAAATCATTCGGCAACTCCAGTCAAAAGAGTGTGCGACGGGAGAAAATATCCTCCCCATTTTTAGCCAATATACAAGGAATGCTAAAATATGCAACATCACTTTCAAGAGGCATGCATATTAAGAATGTTAAATATGTGACATCACTATCAAGAGGCATGCACCTGCATACATGCCCGTGTCTATTATAGTATCTAATACTTGAGCAGCACCACCATTTTGGTCCTATACTTTTATGAAGCCTTGTGACATCCATGTTTAATTTGAACCATATCACACTATCACCACTCTACCAGCAGAATGTTTAGCTCTCTAAGAAAGGAAGTGTAAATTGCACTTAGAAGGTAACCTATACTTCTGGAGTTTCAATCAATTGCTCCTATGGTTAGCTAGAAAATTTCAACCAGCTGTCAGAGGAAGCATTTTCTACTACTGACGGTGCCACCAAGAGGACAAACACCCATTGAGTAAGAACGGAAGGGACATCAGCTTGGATCATGCATGCCAGGTATCCATACTACGTTAACTGCTACATGAACATCATAGCCCACACACAAGAAATATGTAATGATCAAGTCGATTATAGAAACATGAGCTTAATTAGTCGATTTAAGGAAATATATTATCAAGACCAGTGAATAAATTGAAATTTGCAAATTTATCGGGTTTATACATGAAAATAGACAGATTCTTAAAGAAACCCATGGTTCCCAAATTCACATCATCACTGATTATATGAATATCAAAGCAATGCCGGTCGCTCATTTTTCTGCTTGACCTTTTCCCTTTTACAATGATGCTTCACTACATATACATTTATTAATTCATACATGCATAAGGTATACCATATATTTTTTTTCTCTTGTGTGTGTGAGTGTGTGTGCAGGGGGTGGGGGCAGTTCTAATTTCCTTAAAATTATGCACTTAGACACACACACTAATGTGTTGAAGAGAGAGACAGAGATGGGAAGGATCAGCTTCTCTTGGCTCCAACAGTAGTCTTGATAATGAATCATAAGACAAGATTTTAACTGCTTTCGTGACCTAAGGCAAAAGCTTTCACACCATATCTCTCACTCTTGGTGTATTTCTCTATTAATAAAATGTTACTACCTTATTCAAAAGAATATCTGTCACACTTCATTGCAAACAATTTTTGTGAATCACATTAGTCTTGCTGTCTATATCTAGCTCAAGATACATAATAGCCATTGACAGTTGGAAAGAACCATGTTCGGAACTAAAACTTACTACAAAGCACTGAGCAGGATCACAGGAAATTTGCAATCTCACGTGCAACATCAAATCTTTCCACTAACAAAAATGCATACACCATAAACAACATCTGCAGTACTAGACTCAACATCAAAGAAACTTCTTTTTTTTAACCCAATGATCAAAATCTGCCGTCTCTAAACAGCACATGTTAACCATCAAAAGTCTCAACCTCACTTTTCTAGCTAAGCCGTTGCAGGTTTAACTTAAAGAAAAAAAAATCAATGGGAACCTTAAACACTTGCTCCTAGATCAAAGATAAAGAAAAAAGGAATTTTGATTCAAACTTAAATATGATGAGGTACAATACAAAAGATTTGCTGATTGGCTGCTATTTTCAGTATAATCCACTTGAACAGGAGTTCTAAATCATAATTAACCTTTTCAATTCTCCCGTCTCTCTGCTACAAATGGTATATATTTTCAAAACAAACAGAAGGTACAACGCGCGGAAATATAATTCAAGGGTTAGTCTCTGATCGGCGATATAGAACTTAGAAATTAAGATGACAAAAGCTGCAAAATATACGAAGCAAAGGAATTGACACAAAACATACCAGAATTTGAATTCAGGAAGGCGACGAACAAAAGGGCGGAATTCGTCGGTTTCTCGGGTCGGCAGAGTCGGGCCATCAGATAAATCTTGTAACTCCAGGTCAACTTGCGGCGAGAGGAAGCCGATGAGGAGGTTAAGAAGATAGATTCCCACGGCATAGGAGATAACGTAGAATCCTTCCACCAGATACACTCGCACGACATACAGGACAGCGATGAAGAAAAACGCAATCCAGCGGTATAGTAAATACGGCGTCGTTTTATCCAGAAAGTGCTGGAACGAGAGAGAATCAGAGAAGCAGATGAAGTCCATAGGCAAAAAGCACCGGATGGAGTAACATCGCCGGCGCCGGCACCGGCGCTGGCCGTATTAATATCCATAGAGTTAGAGAGTGTTTCTTTCAAGTACGGCAGGGTTGTTTCAATTTTGAAAATACTCTGAAACTCACAGCTAAGTGAACAAACACAAAAAATAATTATGATTCAGTAATAAATTAATTTTAAACACACATAGTACACTCTTCGTCTCAATTTATGTGGTAATTTTTATTTTTGAAATTCAAACGAATCTATTTTAATTTGTAATTTATTTTATATATCTCATAAATATTTTCAATTATCAATTATTTAATTTTCAAAATTTAAATTATATACACATAAATTGAGACAAAGAGTATATATTTTTATTATAAAAAAGGCCTAATCAAAATGATAGTAAACTACATATTAATGACACATACCATATCGCTTGTTGCTCGACTGTATGTGTGAAAAAAATTCTACTTTTCTTTTAATGTACTTGGGGCAGAGCTAATAAGGACAGAGAGATATATTCAAATTTCTTTAATAAAAAATTAGATTTTTTTGTTTATAGTTAAAATAAATTGTACATATATATATATACTTAGTAAATGTTTAAATTATATTTTGGAGTAAGCGGAGAAAATAAAGTGAGAAAAGAAATTTGGCTGATTGAACCAAACTTACACTAACTGAAGTTGCAAAGATTTGAACTTGTGTAAAACACAATAATAAAATACAAAAGAATTAGTAGGAGATTGCGTCATTAGAGTTTGAGTGGTAGGATTATGTTGTTTAGATATATGTTACCTATTGGTAGAGTTGTTCATAGTTATGGTTAAAAAAATTAAATCGAATCATAATTTGAATCAAATTGATTAAAAAAATGATATTTGATAACCAGAAACTAGATATATATTTATTATTCATAAATAAAATATAAATGTCTATTCAATTTTAATCAACTTCAGTCTTTAATTTTACCATTTTTTCAAGCCCAAAATTTAAATTTTAGCCCAATTATTATTAGGGAAACTTACATAAATATACTATAATAAAAAAATACTTACCATTTATAGCAAAAACTTTTTTTTTTCACTTGATCACTTTTAATACATTTGTAATACAGTTTTAATATATATTACAAAGAACAATTTATTATTCACACATAATACAAGTTTTATTGATGGATAATACATTTATCACACATTTTAATACACTTATAATACAATGTGTCAACTTCTTACCGAATAAGCATAATATATTTTTAAAAACAGTTATAATACATATATATTGCATACTTAATTCACTTTTAATACATATTGCAGATTTAACATAGTATTGTTATGTATTGCTATAAATGGTAATAAATAAAAAATATTGCTACAATCGGTAATTATTTATTAAAAGGCACCCATCCAAATAATTTTTCCTTAGAACCCTAAGTGCAAGTTCATCAAAATCCATCACATTAGTCTTTACCTACTCTACTTCACATAAGATAGTCACATTTTTTCTCTTAATTGAATCATTTTGTTCGTGTAATAATAACTATAGCATTGCTTAATTGGACCCACAGTAACTAGTAGCTTTCATGTGGATTGTTCATGTACTAGGCGTCTATGTCTATCGAGATACGTATGTACTCAAAAAATTTATTATCGAAAAAACCAGAAAAATTGAACCAAATCGAACCAAACCGACAATAACCAAATCGATGGTTATTTTTTTTTTCATTTGATTTGGTTTGGTTTTAGAATTTTTAAAACCGATTAAATTGATTTGATTTTGATTTTAACTAATAACCAATCCAAACCGAACCTCAAACACTCCTACCTATTGGTATAAAACTTAGAGCTTATTTGACATTTGTTATTTGGAGGTTAAAAGTATTTATTTTGAAAAAAGATATATTTTTTAAAACTGAAGTGTTTGACAAATTAATAAAACTAAGTTTTAAATGGAAGCAAAAATAATTTTTCTTCTATTGGGGTAGGAACTAAAAATTTCTGATTCTTAAAATAAATCAAAAGCAGAAACGAAAAATTATTTTTTTCAAAACTAAAATATCCCTTTCATATATACATAGCTATCGATATATCTCTTATTAATTAATTAGAATATCTCATAAATTTGGTTAAGCTTCATTTAATTTTTTTATATAATATTTTTTAAATTTTATTTTACGTTTATATATTACTATTTTATATTTTATATTCTATATTTTATATTTTGTATATTATTTCACGTATTATTTCGCAAAATTAGAAAGAAAAAAAAAGATAACAACAATATTTTTGCAATATTAGATAAAAGAAACACCATTCCAGCCCTCCCAAAAAAAGTATATTCTTGATTAAAAATTTGAATACGTACATTTTAATTTGTTTTTTATAATAGTAGTTAAAATAATCACTCTGTAAAATAATCTTAATATTAAAAGTACATTGATATTAGGGCCGGCTCTTGCTTATAAAATTTAAGGCATTGGCCTTAGGCCTCCAATTTTTGGGGGCCTCAAATTTCTACAAATAAAAAATTATGTATCTTAACCCCATTAAAATAGAATAAATCAAGAAAACATTGTTTTGAATTTTTACATTTTCTTCGCCAACACTCACATTATTTATCCTTTTAAACTTTCTTCGCACTCTATTTCTTCAAATCTTTGATAGTTATCTGTCAAAAATATGAATCAATAGTTGAAAAGTGTTGAACAAAGTGATTTCAAGTTCTTTTTTTTATTTCTTCGTAAATTTTCATATTAAAGTAGATATACCAAGTTATCAACTTTTTGAATCAGATTCTATGATTCTAACTCTTATCTTTAAAGTTTATCAAGTTATTACTTATAATATTATGTTAACAATTCATATAATAATTATCTCAATAAAATATGTTTTTCAATGTTGAATTGATAAAATTTTACCTAAAATAATAATTAAAAAAAGTATTTGAAAAAATCATTTATATAAAAGATATTAAGTAATAATTTACATCTAAAAACTAGAAAAATAAATAAATACAAATAAAGTTTATTGAAATTTTAGGGCTCTAATTAAAATTTCGCTTTAGGCCTCGAGTTATGTTGAGCTGCCCTTGATTGATATTTGTCATTTTTCGTAGTTTGATTCTCAAACGCACTTTTGAGAAAGTATAGCCAAACACAATTTGATTATCAAAATATTTTTCAATGAATTAGTCATAAACAAACTGTTTTTAAATGCTTTAATAAGCATTGAAGCATGAGCTGTGACAATTTTATTTTATTTTTGAAATTATGTGTCAATTGGTATAAAATGTTATCCTTAAAATTTTTACTTCTTTTTTTCTTTCAATAGCTAATAAAAGTGTTCCCCACATTATAAAATTATAATGAAAATTGACGTATCCACAGAATTTTGCAACACATATTTTAACAATCTTCACATAAAGAAATTATATTCAATTTTGTAGATCCAATATTAAAAAAGGACAATGATAGAATAAATAGGATATCATTTTGTTCGGATAATGTTGAAACAAATGTAGATAAAATATCTTTAGTAGATAAAAAAGTATCGCTGATTGTACTATCAACATTTTTTATATCCAAGAATTGAGTACGCTTTTCTTTTGTGAAACTCTCAACTAAGTGTCGTAAACGATAATGTTAGCATCTTGATATATGTGGATTATTGATATCTACTAGGTGAGTATATTTTCTTTTTTTTTGTGACTCTGGAGAAATAATGCAAAATTTTATTATATCATTAGAAACGGTTGAAAAGTCAAACAAATGCACAATCATATCTACTAATTATTTTTTCTCAAAACACTTCAAAGCCAAAATTTAGAAAAGAAATCTCAAATTTATTTAATAATTTTTATATATTTTATTTGATATTTATTTTTATAGCTTGTTAAAGGTTGTTTATTTTGATAATAATTTAGTTTCAATTGACTATATTAGAATTCATGTAATCTTTTGCAATGAGCAAATATAAATCATTCTAGGTTATACAATATTACAACTGTTTAGATATTAGGGATTTCTTTTATTGATTTTAGTTTTGATTTTTTTAATAAGTCAATTGTTACATAAACTATTTAAATTATTCTAGAACTAATGGAAAAAATTTAAAATAGATTTAAGAATGCACTTGATTGAGTATGCCAATTAGAATATCATTTTTACGTATATAATATCTTATATTCAATTACAAAAATTGGTATAAATCATCAATAGGAGATCGATTGTTACACTTAGGGGTTCAAAATTAATATAAATATTTATATAAATTTAATCATTTGATAATCTAATTAGTTTGAGCTATAATTATTTAAAAAATCACTCATAAAATTAAAGAAAATATTATAAAGTCAACATTAAAAACACAAGTGTTTCAAATCAAAGTTAATTGAATAAACTAAGAAGTAGAAAGTATTTACAAATTTAATTGTCTACGACGATCAATCATAATTAAATTGGTTGTATTTTTAAAAGGTAGTAAAACTTTAAAAATATGTGCTAGTAAATATATAAATCCATTACTAATATCTATGAGTGTGGATAACCACACGGGTGATGGTCAACATGTCTGCATCACCTGTGTGGTTCCACACCTACATGCGCGCGCACACACACACATATATATATATAAGGGTGTTCGTGGTTCGATTTGGATCGGTTATTGGTTAAAACCAAAATCAAACCAATTTAGTTGGTTTTTTAAATATCTAAAACCAAACCAAACGAAACGAAAAAAATAATCGTTGGTTTAGTTATTGATGGTTTGGTATAGTTTTTCTGGTTTTTTTCAGTTTGAAAGTAATAAATTTTTGAGAACATATGTATATTGATAGACACAAACATTTAGTACATGAACAATCCACTGAAAAGCTATTGTCTGTTCAATTAAGCAATTAAACAATACTAAAGTTATCATTACACGAACAAAGTAATTCAATTAAGAGAATGTGTGACTATCTTATGAAAGGTATGGTAGGTAAAAACTAAAGTAATGAATTTTGATGGACTTGGACTTATGATTGTAATAGATGGACTAAAATTTAAGTGTTGGGCTTGAGAAAATGGTAAAATTAAAGGACAAAATGGCACACTATGACAACTTATAGACTAAATTGGCAATAAATAGCCTACTTTTAAGATTTTAGCAAGAAAAAGACTTTGTTTTATTTATTTGGCATTTAATAGTTATTTTTATTTTTCTTAAAAATATATTTTTGTTCCCCTTATTTTTCTCTAAACACGTTTGATTATTTTATCATTCTTATTTTATCTCTCCTTTTTATTTGTTAACCATTTAAAAATAGAGTTCTTCTTCTTCTTCTTTTTCATTTTTTATTTCATTTTTCTCTTTCTAGAATTCTTTGTATAGTATATTTCTTTCTCTCTCAAATTTTCAATTCTTCTCCTTAATTCACTTTGTTATGAAAATTACGTATAACAATATGTTTATTCATGCATACTTCTAAAAA
>JAJOOR010007869.1:0-25900 GCA_036250505.1 Solanum acaule
TCCCTATTTCCCGTTAATTAATGTTGATTGTACTTCCGCGACCGATGAAGTGTGATGACAAGTTTGAGAGGCTTGTTTGGGGTTCCTTCGGGTTCCTCATTCGCCATGTCACGTCTAGGCCCTAGGCTTGGGTCGTGACACTACCGGCCCTACAAATTCAAAATCTCAAAGGGATCAATGAATTGCGGACTTAGTTTGCCCTTCTTGCTGAATCTTATCACTCCTTTCATGGGTGATACCTTAAGAAGAACATTCTCACCGGTTTGAAATGCCATGTCTCTTACCTTATTATCCGCATACTTCTTTTGTCTACTCTGGTCTGCTAAAAGCTTAGCTTGAATACTCCTCACCTTATCTTGAGCATCCTTCACTAAATCAACCCCTAAAGGTTTCACATTTCCAGCCTCAAGCCATCATATGGGTGATCTACATCCCCTCCCATATAATGTCTCAAATGGTGCCATATCAATGCTGGAGTGATTATTATTATTATAAGAAAACTCACACAAAGGTATGAATTTATCCCAATCCCCTCCAAAATCAAGCACACATGCCCTCAACATGTCTTCTAACACTTGAACAGTCCTCTCTGACTTCCCGTTTATCTGTTGATGGAAGGTTGTACTAAAAGTGAGTTGTGTGCCAAATTCATCATGTAATTTCCTCCAAAACTTGAATGTGAATTGGATACCACGATCTGAGATGATAGAGAGGGGTACCCCATGCAACCTCACTATCTCTTTCACATAAACCTTAACAAATTGTTCAGCATTATAATCTATTCTTACCGGAATAAAATGGGCTGACTTAGTCAATCTATCAACCACTACCCAAATAGAATCACACTTCCTCAAAGTCTTGTGAAGACCAACCACAAAATCCATGGCTATATTTTCCCACTTCCATTCCGAAATTGGCATTCTTTGAAGCAAACCTGCAGGCCTTTGATGTTCATACTTCACTCGTTGACAATTTTGACACTTCGCCACAAACTCCGCTATATCCTTCTTCATGCCCTGCCACCAATAATAGGGGGACAACCAAGTCATCCCTAAGCTATGATACCAACTTTGTCACGACCCAGACCGTCGTGATTGACACCCACACTAACTCTCCGGTGGGAGAACCACTACTACAACCCAAACCAAAACTAAGGCATTTAAGGATACGACAGCGAATTAAATACTAAGGAAAGAAATAGGGAGTTCCCATAAACTCCAACAAAAGTCTAACAACGACCTAAACAATGCGGAAGAAATAACCTACAACTTGAAAGTCAATGTACCAAAACATCTAACATTTAATAAGTCAAAACAAGAAGGGATGCAACCCCAAACTAATGAACTAATCAACTAACTAGAAAAATCTAAGTCCGAAATGGTGGACATAGACGAAAGAGAACTCATGGCAGCCCGGAAGAATTGGCTCACCCTTAAATTAGAACGATCACTGATCTTCTAAACGAGGTCTATCAATAGCCGCTCGAAGATCTTCTGTACTCAACAAAAATAAGAGCAAGTGCATTATCAGTACACAACCACAGTATACTGGTAGGATCACGCGGCTATCCCACTAAGTGTAACATAAGCAAGTCAATACAACATTATAAACATGCAAAATATCGAACATATACAATATCGATTATCACATGCTCAACAATAAACACAATTATGAAAAGTCACTGGTCCTCTCATGGAACTCAAACCCAAACAGTTAGCATATTGGAACGCTGTATCCGATCCAAAGTTTATGCCGGAACGTGGCAACCGATCCCATAATTATGTCGAAACGAGGCAATGGATCCCAATTAGTTATGCCAAAACGTGGCAACCGATCCATTCAACACACCACAATCACAATCACAAGTATATTCTCAAATTCATACAAATAAGTTATGATTCATGACATTCATCATTCATCTATCTCATTTACAACAAGTGTGATCAATAATGCAACATTCGCATACATACAAGTATCATAATGAAGCAAGAACAAACATACATCACACAATCATAGAATCACAACCATAACCTACCTCGAAGCTTTAAAACCCTAAGAAACTTGATCCTTCCCTTTTCGGATTCGTTCCGTTTGTTCTTGGTCTACAAAAAATCATAATAACATGAGAATCAATAAACAATCACTAATTACTCGAACTGCTAACAATTTTATGAACCCTAGATCAAACTCATGATCCCAAGTATCCAAAATAGGGTTGTTTCCACCATAAAATCCAGATCAAACCCCTCCCCAATCGATAATTACCCATTTTATTACATTCTACGGATTAAAAAACAGATTCGGGGAGTGAAAAGCTTACCTTTAGCCTCAAGAATGGTGGAAAATTATTAGGCGTCACCTGGGGTTCGTTCCTTAGCTCTAAAAATTGAATAGTGCAAAATAAGGTCGTTTAGGGTTTTATTTACGACTTTAAGTTGCGTCGAACCCGCCACAACGGCCCTCACCCCGCTGCAGCGGTCCTGCCAGAGCGATAAAAGCACCGCCAGAGGGGCTTGAACGAAACAATAAGCTATTTAAAGAATTTCAAAATCCCCATTTCACAACACACCTTTAACCCACGACGCTCAGAACATACCCTTCACGTTAAGATGAATTCTGGGAGTTCTACTTGCCCGAATTTAATTCTGTAAAGTCGTACGGATTCCTTAACGAATTATCTAACCACTCATGTAACCAAAATTATAAATAAATCACCCGATTGTTACTTGATTTACCTACACCTTAAAGACTCTAATTTCGTCCAAATCTGGACTAGGTTGGGAAAATCCAAATACTACAAAAAAAAAAATTGGCCCCAAATTTTCCCCCGTAGGCTTCTCTATAATGACGAAAGTTGGTCATTACACAACCAATCCCATAATTATGCCGGAACGTGGCAACCGATCCCAATTAGTTATGCCGGAACATGGCAACCGATCCTTTCAACATACCACAATCACAATCACAAGTACATTCTCAAGATCATACATTTAAGTCATGATTTCATGGTAACCATCATTCATCTATCTTAATTACAACAAGTGAGATCAATAATGCAACATTCATATACATACATGTACCATAATGAAGCAAGAACAAACATAAATCACACAATCATAGAATCACAATCATCACCTACCTCGAAACAATCTTGAAACCCTAGGAAACTTGATCCTTCCCTTTCCAGATTCGTTTTGCTTGCTTTTGGTCTACAAACAATCAATTTAATACGCGAATCAATAAACAATCACGAATTACTCGAATTGCTAATAATTCTATGAACCCTATATCATACCCATGATCCCAAGTATCCAAAATAGGATTGTTTCCACCAAAGAATCTAGATCAAAACCCTTCACCATCGATAATTACCCATTTTATTACGTTCTACGGATCGAAAAATGGATTTGGGGAGTAAAAAGCTTACATTTCAAGAGTCTTCTGGGTTCGTTCCTTAGCTCTAAAAATAAAAAAGTGCAGAATAAAGTCGTTTAGAGGTTTGCTTACAACTTTAAGTCGCGTCTGGCCCGTCACAGCGGCCTTAACACAGGTAGAGTTGCCCTGCCAGAGTTACAAAACCCAGCGCCAAAGCAGCTTGCACGAAACAGTGAGCTGTTTTAATAATTCTAAAATCGCCATTTCACAACATACCTTTAACCAATGACACTCATAAAATATCGTTCACGCTAAGATCAATTTTGGGAGTTCTACTCACCCGAATTCAATTCCGTAAATTCCTACGGATTCCTTAATGACTTATCTTACTACTCATGTAATCAAACTCATAAATAAGTCACCCGATTGTTACCAGATTTCCCTACACCTCAAAGACTCTGATTCCGTCCAAATTTGGACTAGGTTGGAAAATTTCAAGTTACTACGAAAAGTTTTCCAACCCAAAATTTTTCCTCGTTGGCTTTTCTATAACGACGAAATCAGGTCGTTACAATAGATACTAATTTATCCATCATTCGTCCCCGAGTGGCACACTTAGGAAAAATAGGCTAAGGAAGGAATGAAGTAGTACCTGAATCGATGAACAATTAGAAATACTTGTCTCGCATGTCCCTCTGGATTTTGGGACAGTCTCAGGTAGACAGTTTCTATGGGGCGTAAGCCTCCCAAAAGGCTACGGAGGCGTGCAAATGTTTCCTCGGGCGGGACAGAGATTGGCCCTCTAGTGCAAAGGCAGAAGGGAGCTTGACTGCATTTGTGAAATAAAAAATAAAATTCCATTTCCTCCCACCCCACTCCATGTACAAATAAAGTCCGAAAGGGGGAGTAGTAATAAGTCATATAGAATCAATGGATTCATGATAAAGTAAAATCTCTCGATCCCAAGTAGCTTCCTCAACTGGACGATGCTTTAATTGAACCTTCACGGACTTAATCTCTTTGGTCCTCAACTTGCGCACATCACAATCAAGGATTGCTATAGGTTCCTCCTCATATTGGAGGTCCTTGTCTAACACAATTGAGTCACACTTAATGATGTAATCCCCATCACTATGGTATCTCTTCAACATGTACACATGAAATACCGGATGAACTCCCGATAAATTAGGAGGTAAAGCCAATTTGTACGCCATCAGTCCTACGCAATCAAGAACCTCAAAGGGATCAATGTATCGCGGACTTAGCTTATCTTTCTTGCCAAATCTCATCACCCCTTTCATGAGTGATACCTTAAGAAGAACATTCTCACCGGTTTGAAACGCATGCCTCTTACCTTATGATCCACATACTTTTTCTGTCTACTCTGAGCTGCTAAAAGCTTAACTTGAATACTCTTCACTTTATCTTGAGCATCCTTCACTAAATCAACCCCAACGATTTCACATCTCCAGCTTCGAACCAACATATGGGTAATCTACATCCCCTCCCATAGAGTGCCTTAAATGGTGCCATATTTATGTTGGAGTGATAATTATTATTATAGGAGAACTCACACAAAGGTATGAATTTATCACAATGCCCTCCAAAATCAATTACACATGCCTTCAACATGTCTTCTAACACTTGAATAGTCTCCTCTAACTGCCCGTTTGTCTGTGGATGGAAGGCTGTACTAAAAGTGAGTTGTGTGCCCAATTCATCATGTAACTTCCTGCAAAACTTGGATGTGAATTGGGTACCACAGTCTGAGATGATAAAAAGGGGCACCCCATGCAACCTCACTATATCTTTCACATACACCTTAGCCAGTTGTTCAGCATTATAATCTATTCTTACCAGAATAAAATAGGTTGACTTAGTCAATCTATCAACCACTACCCAAATAGAATAGAACTTCCCTAAAGTCTTGGGAAGACCTAACACAAAATCCAAGGCTATCATTTCCCACTTCCATTTTGAAATTGGCATTCTTTGAAGCAAACCTGCAGGCCTTTGATGTTCATACTTCACTTTTTGACAATTCAAACACTTAGCCACAAACTCCTCTATATCCTTCTTCATTCCCGGCCACCAATAAATTCACGTCAAACTTGATACATCTTGGTCACCCCGGATGAATAGAATATCGCGAACCATGAGACTCTATCAACAATTTCTGAATCAAGTCATCTACTCTAGGAACACAAATTCTCCCTTTGAAACTAAGTACACCTTCCGCATCAAGAGTGGAATCTTGTGCCTCACCAATCGCAGTCTTCTTTCTAAGCTCCTCTAAATTTTTGTCTTTAAATTGTTTGGCTTTGATCTCGTCAATGAACGTGGCCTTCACTTCAATACTAGCTAACACCCCACTTTTTTCTGAGATGCCCAACTGCATGAACTTAGATTCTAAAGTCTGAATTTCCTTAGCCAAAGGTCGCTTAGTTATACTCAAGCAAGCTAAACTACCCATAATTACCACCTTTCGACTCAAAGCGTCTACCACTACATTAGCTTTACCCGGATGGTATTGAATGGTCATATCATAATCCTTGAGTAACTCCATCCACCTTTGCTGTCTCAAATTCAGATCCTTTTGAGTGAACACATGCTGCAAACTACGATGATCAATAAACATCTCACAATTAACACCATAAAGGTAATGCCGCCAGATCTTAAGAGGAAACACTACCGCTGCCAACTCCAAATCATATGTTGGATAATTCCTCTGATGCACCTTCAATTGACGCGAGGTATAAGTTATAACATTCTTATCCTGAATCAACACAACACCCAAACCAGAATGTGAAGCATCACAATAAACAATAAAATCTTTACTTTCCACCGATAATGCTAGGATGGGTGCAGTGGTCAAGAGAGTCTTGAGATTTTGAAAGCTCTCCTCACATTTTTCTGTCCATTCAAATGGTATCTCCTTTTTTGTCAAATTAGTCAAGTGTGTGGCGATAGAAGCAAAGTTCTTAACAAATCGATGATAGTAGCTAGCAATACCCACAAAATTCCTAACTTCCGTCACAGAGCTAGGCCGAACCCAATTCTTAACCGCCTCAATCTTTTGAGGATCTACCATTACCCTTTCTTTTCACACTACATGTCCCAAAAATGTAACAGAAATCAACCAAAATTCATACTTGGAAAATTTAGCATACAACCTTTGTCTCCCAAGAACACCCAAAACAATATGAAGATGGTTGGCATGCTCTTCCTCGCTTTTCGAATAGTCCAAGATATCATCAATAAAGACTATAATGAAAGAATCAAGAAATGGTTTGAACACCCCATTCATCAAACTCCTGAAAGCTGCAGGCGCGTTGGTCAAACCAAAAGACATAACCAAAAACTCATAGTGCCCATAGCGAGTCCTAAACGCCGTCTTGGACACATCATCTGGCCTAACTTTCAACTGATGGTATCCAACCTTAGATCAATCTTAGAGAAAACTAAAGCCCCTTGAAATTGGTCAAAAAGATCATCTATTCGAGGAAGAGGATACTTGTTTCGAATAGTGACTCTATTTAATTGCCGGTAATCTATACACATTCTCATACTACCATCCTTTTTCTTAACAAACAAAACTGGAGCACCCCATGGGGAAGCACTGGGATGAATAAATCACTTATCAAGAAGCTCTTGGATTTAAGCCTTATGCTCTCTTAATTTTGCTACGGCTATGCGATATGGAGGGATTGAAATGGGGCGCGTACCAGGCTCCAAATCAATGTAGAAATCTATATCCCTATCCAGAGGCATACCAGATAAGTCATTAGGAAACACTTCTCTAAATTCTGACACCACAGGAATAGACTTAGTGGATGGAGCCTCAATCTCAACATTCCTAATATGAGCCAAATAAGCAAAACAACCCTGCTCTACCATTTTTCTACCCCAAATGGAGGATATGATCTTAGGTTGCTTAGGCTTGTACACCCCTTTGTTGACACCCAATTTTGACCCTCATTTCTTCTAATTTATTGTTTTAAAGCTTCAAAATTAATAATATATAAAATTATCTTTTTGACAACTATTTTTACTACTATTACTACTTATCTAACAAAATTATATATTCTATTATTGAAATTATTATTATTATCACTTTTCACACCTCTTTTATTAAATAATGGCGAAATGGTCTGGTGGACCCTTATACTTGTATCAGTTTGTATTCTGAACCCTTTTACTTACAGTTTTGTCATCTGGACCCTTAAACTCAATAAAACATAATTTAACAAACCCCTCTGACCGTTGACCAGGCTTATGTGGCAATAAGATGTCTGAGTTGGCAAAAGTGTGTAACTACACGCCTATTAAGGCGAGTGAGGAGATTTTTACTTAAAAAATACTTGAAATTATAAAAAAAATAATTTTTTTAAACCATTAATTAAAAACTCCTTCTTCTTCACCCATTACACTTCATTTTCAGCCAAATTCATCCCTTGCCCAACCCTTTTTTTCTTTTTTTCCACAATCTATTTTTCGGCTAGATCTAGTGTGTTGGCTTAGGTTGTTGGTTTTGTGAGGTTGGAGAAGGAAAGGAAAATGGTTGTGACGTGTGGCGGAGATGAAGGCAGGTAAAAGAAGGAATATGAGTGGTTTCGACGGCAACAATGGCGACGGCGGCGATGGTTTGGGCCATGAAATAATGGGAAGGGGAGAAACTATAATGGGTAGATTTCGATGAGTTTCACGACATAGGTTGGTGTGGAATTGTATTTGTAAGCAATTTGGGGTGTGAGGATTATGAAAAGCTTGGCCAGATCTGGTTGTGCGGTGGCCAGATCTGGTTTTACGGTGGTTTAAGTTGTTGTTACTGTGGAGGTTGGATGAGGAAAGAAAAATAGAGATGGTGTGCGGCGAAGATGAAGATGGGTGAGGGAGAAAGTATATGTGATTTCGCCAGCAAAAATGGCGACGACGCTGGCGATGGCTTTCTTTTGGTCGTGAAATAGGGAGAATTAGAAATGCCAATAATTAATTAAAATGTTATTATTTTACATTTTATTATTTGGTTAATAATTTTAAAAAATAGTTATGATATAATTATGATGTGTCATTAATATATCTAACGTGGATATGACGTGTCAATTATATAAAGGAGAGTGAGCTATACACTTGGTTGGAGGGGCTTAAAAGTCTCATTTTAATTAAGTTTAAGGGTCCAGATGACAAAGTTGTAAGTAGAAGAATTCAGAATACAAACTGATACAAGTATAAGGGTTCACCAGACCATTTCGCCTTAAATAATCGGTTTGTCATTGCTTTATTTCAAGTTTCACACTTATTAAAGTAATTATAAGTTCATATTTTGCATCTATATTTTTATAATTTTATTTTGTAAATTAGTATTTGTCATCCTATCATATCATATATATGGTTTTAGTTATTAAGTTAGAAGCTCAAAATAATTAAAAGAAAAAAAAGAAAAGGCCAATAATTTAGACCAACTAAGCCCAAATCCATTTAATTATTTCAGCCCACATTTCAAATCAAAATTTGTCTAAAAAAATAGTCCAATATAGGCCCAACCCAACGTTCATTCATCAGTAAAATGGCTCAAGACCCGAAATCTTTTAGGTCTTTTCTCTTTACTCGATGTCTGTCTTTTCTCCTCCATTTTTGGCTAACGTTTCGTTTCTCTTCAGCCATGGACAGACTTTACTTGGTCCGTTCCAAGCAAAACTTGTCCCTCTCTCCAAGGTATCACATGATGTCTGTTTCAAGCTTCAAATGTTCGAATTTGAAAGATCATTTTGACCGAGTTCAAATGTATTTCCCGCGCAAGTGGTTAACCCTAGAAAATCTACCTATAAATACATCCTTCTATCTTTAGCAAGGGGGAGATTTTCAGCCTCCATAGAAGCCTTTTGCCACCATAGCAGCTTTGGCGTTCATTTTTTAAGAAGCTTTTTCCGTTACACCATAGTACTGCTTAACTGTTGGGTTTAGGATCTTTTTTCCCTTCCTATGTGGATAAACAAAAGTTTTATTAGGACCAGCCCACTTTAGCCCATAACCCAAATATTATGTGGCATATATAAGGCTTATTTGGTCTTATTTTCAGAAACACAAGAGAGAAAAATCAAGAGAGATTCGTTTTAGAGATTGAGAGGAAAAGAGAAAAATCTTGTTTTTGCTTCTGAAAATTTTCTGCTCAGGCAGTCTGCTTCAGACAGAGTTTACCGCTTCGTTAACCATTGGATCATACTCAAATTTGAACTGGGAGTTCTCAGTATCTGGTTCTTGCAATTCAACGGTGGAGATCGGATTTGGTGATCTGTAGCTTCTGATTTGAGGGCGTGAACAGTAGCGCGTTTTTGGGTGAAATCTCTTCTTTAATTCTCTAGTTTTGGTGCAATCTTGATTTGTTGTTGCTCGTTGTTTGGCGCTTGTTTTGTGGACAATTTTGGAGAACAATTTTGTAACTCTTGGTGTTTATAGTGGAGCTTTTGGTCCTGTGGTTTTTTACTCTTCACATTGAAGGGTTTTCCACGTAAATCGTTGTGTCTTGTGTGATTGGTTTATTCTTATCTTGTTGCTTTAGTTTGGTTGATATACTTGCTGTCCATTTTTCATATTGCTTGATTTGGTTTGTCTTATCTTGGTTCAAATTGATAGGGAAAGTTTAGATTTGGGTATTATTCCGCTGCTATCCTATCTGACATTCTTGTTAGTACTTTGCCTTTCCCATCAAAGTGGTATCATCGCATTGGTTGTTGTTCATTATTGATTTGAATGATGGAGGCAAATATGAGCAAGATGGTTTGTCTGAATGGTAGTAACTATCATATTTGGAGAGGAAAGATGAAAGATCTTCTATTTGTCAAGAAAATGCATTTATATGTGTTTACCTCTAATAAACCCCAATCCATGACGGATGAGGAATGAGAATTTGAGCACTTGCAGGTTTGTGGCTATATTAGACAATGGGTTGAAGATAATGTTCGAAATCACATTGTGAATGAGACACATGCCAGGAGTTTGTGGGACAAGCTCAAGACGCTATATGCTTCAAAGACTGGCAACAATAAGTTGTTTCTATTGAAACAATTGATGAATATCAGGTATAAAGAGGGAACTCCTATTTCTGATCATATTAATGATTTTCAAGGTGTTCTTGACCAGCTATCTGGAATGAATGTAAAATTCGATGAAGAAATACAGGGACTATGGCTTCTTAATACTCTGCTAGACTCTTTTGAAACTCTTCGAGCTTTTTTGACTAATTCTGCTCCCAGTGGTGTTGTGACCATGAATATGCTAAAAGTGGTGTCTTGAATGAAGAGATGAGAAGAAGATCTCAAGGCTCAACTTCTTCTACTTCACACTCCGATGTTTTGGTTACTGAAGATAGGGGAGAAACAAGTTCAGAGGTCAGAATGACAGAGATAAAAGGAGAGGTAAGTCAAAGTCTAAATACAAGAATGTTACATGTGACTATTGCCACAAGAATGGGCATATCAAGAAATTTTGTTTTAAGTACAAGAGAGATATGAGACAACAAAAGAAAAAAGGTGACAATGAAAATCCTGTTGTTGTTGTTGCTAATGATGATTTTCTTTTTTCTTGTGATGAAAATCTCGTCAATCTGGTGCTACTTCTCATGTCACGCCCAAGAAGGAATTATTTTCTTCTTATACTCCAGGTAATTTTGGGATGTTGAAAATGGATAATAATCATGAGGTGGCAGTTCTTGGTATTGGGACAGTTTGTTTGGAAAGTAACAATGGTTCCAAACTAGTTCTCACTAATGTCAAACATGCTCCAGATGTTCACTTGAATTTGATTTCTGTGGGATACCTTGATGATGAGGGTTATGTTAATACCCTTGGTGCTGGCTAGTGGAAGCTTACTAGAGGTTCGATGGTTGTAGCCTGTGGTGATAAGTTGTCTAACTTGTATGTTTTTCAGGGCTCTATTTTTTAGAGGCTTAGTGAATTTGGTGGAGAATGATAGTTCATCATTATTATGGCATAGAAGACTGAATCATATGAGCGAGAAGGGGACAAACAATTTGGCTAAAAAGAATTTGCTTTCTGGAGTGAAACAAGCAAATTTGAACAAGTGTGTTCATTTCTTAGCAAGTAAACATAAGAGAGTTTCTTTTTAGAGTCATCCGCCTTCAAGAAAGCTTGATTTGCTGGAGTTGGTGCATTCTAATTTGTGTGGTCCTTTTAAGGTAAGGTCTCATGGTGGTGCACTTTATTTTATGACTTTTAGTGATGATTATTCACGCAAACTCTGGGTATTCTCTTTGAAGTCCACGGATCAGGTACTTGATGTGTTCAAGAGTTTTCAGACCTTGGTTGAGAGACAAACAAGGAAGAAATTGAAATGCATTCATTCTGATAATGGTGGTGAGTATATTGACCTTTTTGATAGATATTGCAGACAGCAGGGTATTCGACATAAAAAAACTCCTCCAAAGACTCCTCAGCTAAATGTTTTGGTGGAGAGGATGAATAAAACTCTTGTTGAGAGAGTTAGATGTATGCTTTCAGATGCTAAGCTGCCAGATTCCTTTTGGGCAGAAACACTTAATACTGCTACATATGTTATCAATTTATCTCCTACTGTTTCTTTGAATGGTGATGTCCCTGACAGAGTTTGGTCTGGTAAAAATGTTTCTTATGATCATCTTAAAGTTTTTGGGTGTAAAGCCTTTGTGCATGTTCCTAAGGATGAAAGGTCAAAGTTAGATGTTAAAATTAGGCAATGTATCTTTGTTGGTTATGGTCAAGATGAATTTGGCTATCGTTTCTTTGATCCAGTTGAGAAGAAACTTGTTAGAAGTCGTGATGTTGTGTTCTTTGAAGACCAAACAATTGAAGATCTTGACAAAGTTGAGAAAGTTGATTCTCAGAGTAGTGACAGCCTAGTTGATGTTGATCCAGTGCCTTTGACTATTCCACTAGGTGAAAATCTTCAAAATGATAAAAATCAAGTTGATATTGAAGATGGTGATCATATTCAGAATGACCAGTATGCCGCTGATGCTCCAGTGCAAGACGATGTGGTTTGTCAGCAACCACCTATTATTGATGCTCCAGAGAGTTCTCTCAGAAGATCTACTAGAGAGAAAATACCTTCATCTCGTTATTCTTCTAATGAGTATGTACTCTTGACTGATGGAGGAGAACCAGAGAGTCTTGATAAGGCCATCAAAAGTGAAGAAAAAGAAAAGTGGTTTGATGCTATGGAGAATGAAATGAAGTCTCTACATGATAATCATACATTTGATTTGGTTATGTTACCTAAAGATCGAAAAGCTTTGAAAAGCAGGTGGGTTTTTCGGGTGAAACACGAAGATGGTAATCCAGCTCCACGGTACAAGGCTAGATTAGTTGTGTAAGGTTTTAGCCAGAAAAAAAGGATTGATTTTGATGAGATATTATCTCCAGTTGTGAAGATGTCATCCATTCGTGTGGTTCTAGGCTTGGCTGTAAGTTTGAACTTGGACGTTGAACAGATGGATGTTAAAATTGCTTTTCTCCATGGTGACTTGGATGAAAAATTTTATATGGAGCAACCAGAAGGTTTTGAAGTCAAGGGAAAAGAGAGTTATGTTTGCAAATTGAAGAAGAGCTTGTATGGCTTAAAACAAGCTCTCGGGGAATGGTATAGGAAGTTTGGTTCTTTTATGAGTCAGCAGGGCTTCAAGAAGACTTCTTCAGACCATTATGTTTTTGTGCAAAAATTCTTTGATGGTGACTTTATTATCATTTTGCTTTATGTTGATGACATGCTTGTTGTTGGTCATAATGCTTGCAGGATTAAAGGTTGAATCAAGAGTTGAATAAGTCTTTTGCTATGAAAGACTTGGGACCAACAAGACAGATTCTTGGCATGCAGATTGTCCGTGATAGAGATGCCAAGAAATTGTGGTTGTCACAAGAGAAGTATATTCAGAAAGTACTTCGTAGATTCAATATGGACAAAGCAAAGGTTGTCAATACACCTTTAGCTATGCACTTCAAATTGAGTACTAGACATTGTCCTTCCAGTGATTGTGAGAAGGAAGATATGAAGAAAGTTCCTTATGCTTCAGTTGTTGGTAGTTTGATGTATGCAATGGTGTGTACAAGACCAGATATTGCTCATGCTGTTAGTATTGTTAGTCGTTTTCTTTCTAATCCGGGAAGAGAGCATTGGAATGTTGTTAAGTGGATTATGAGATATCTTTGTGGCACTTCTAGTTTGAGTTTGTGTTTTGGTACGGGGAAGCCTATTCTTTTTTTTTACACTGATTCAGACATGGCTGGTGATGTTGATACTCGTAAGTCTACTTCAGGCTACTTGATTACTTTTGCAGGAGAAGTTGTGTCTTGGCAATCTAGGTTGTAAAAATGTGTTGCTTTATCTACTACAGAGGCTGAGTTTATTGCTGCTGTTTAAGCTTGCAAAGAGTTGATCTGGATGAAGAAATTTTTGGGGGAACTTGGTTGTGCTCAAGAGAGGTATGTGCTTTATTGCGACAGTCAAAGCGCTATTCATCTTGGCAAGAATTCTACATTTCATGGTCGATCTAAACACATTGATGTGAGGTATCATTGGATTCGAGATGTGTTGGATTATAAGTTGCTTGAACTTGAAACGATTCATACCAATGATAATGGTTCTGACATGATGACTAAAGCTTTGCCAAGAGGGAAGTTTGAGGATTGTTGCATGATCGTCAGGATGGCAATCTCCTCCACATAGTTGTGAGGGGGAGCATTGTTGGGTTTAGGATCTTTTTTCCCTTCCTATGTGGATAAATAAAAGTCTTATTAGGACCAGCCCACTTTAGCCCATAACCCAATTATTATGTGGCATATATAAGGCTTATTTGGTCTTATTTTCAGAAACACAAGAGAGAAAAATCAAGAGAGATTCGTTTTAGAGATTGAGAGGAAAAGAGAAAAATCTCGTTTTTGCTTCTGAAAATTTCCTGCTCAGGCAGTCCGCTTCAGACAGAGTTTACGGCTTCGTTAACCGTTGGATTGTGCTCAAATTTGAACTGGGAGTTCTCAGTATTTGGTTCTTGTAATTCAACGGTGGAGATCGGATTTGGTAGTCTTTAGCTTCTGATTTGAGGGCGTGAACAGTAGCGCATTTTTGGGTGAAGTCTCTTCTTTAATTCTCTAATTTTAATGCAATCTTGATTTGTTATTGCTCGTTGTTTGGCGCTTGTTTTGTGGCCAATTTTGGAGAACAATTTTGTAACTCTTGGTCTTTATAGTGGAGCTTTTGGTCCTGTGGTTTTTTACTCTTCACATCGAAGGGTTTTCCACGTAAATCATTGTGTCTTGTGTGATTGGTTTATTCTTATCTTGTTGTTTTAGTTTGGTTTATATACTTGCTGTCCATTCTTCATATTGCTTGATTTGGTTTTTCTTCTCTTGGTTTAAATTGAAAGGAAAAGTTTAGATTTGGGTATTATTCCGCTGCTATCCTGTCTGGCATTCTTGTTAGTGCCTTGTCATTCCCATCATTAACTACTATTTTCTGCTCTAAAATATTGCCTTTGCATCTTTCGTTCGATCATGACCGAAACCTAAGTTTCAAGCTTGTTCGAGTTCATTATTGTTCGAATATAGACATTTGATCGCAGCAACCCCATTCACTGCCCTATAGCAGGTGATATTCACCTCCTCATCCTCTCTGTTTTCATAGTTACTATATTAAAATGTGTTATTTATCAAGACTGATTTCTGCTTAGCACAACTATAGTAAAAGTGATGTTAAAATATATTTTTTATTCAATTATGCCTGGAGATGATTAAGATATATATATATATATATATATATATATATGTGTGTGTGTGTAAAGAATTTAAGTGATGTGTCTTTAGAATGAACTCAATGACACCAAATAGTAATTGTATTACTAATAGTCAATTACAACGCTAAATAGTACTGATAATGAATTGCAGGGGAATTAAAAGCTACAAAGAAGGAGATGAGAATGACAGAAGAATGGGGGTGAGGGGATACAGAACTTTCACATAAAACTTGCCTACCCAATGCTTATGCTACTGGGTATTTATATGTAGTGCCAACTCTCCTAATTTCTTGTTTCACACTTCACGCATTCCATTATTTGGATGCCAAACGAAATCCGTTAACTTTGTTGGTTTCTTTCTCACTCTTGTGTTGCGTCTCACGCTTTTTGTTACTTGAGGAATATTGACCTGGCTGCTGACTCGACTAGGGGTATTTGCAACTTCAGCTGAGTTAGTGTTCATAACATTACCCCTTACCCCAAATGGAACCTTGTCCACAAGGTTCGCTTCAGCTGCAACAGTAGATGTGTCGCTGATATTTAATGGAGTGATTTGTTGTTCAGGTAGACCGACACATTTTTTAAGCAACGAAACGTGCAATACAGGATGAATAGAAGCAGCCGCTGGTAACTCTAATTTGTAAACCACAGAACCGATGCGTCGTAACACATTGAAAGGTCCAAAATACTTCCTATCCAGCTTGTGATGTTTATGTAAACGCAAGGAATGTTGTTTGTAAGGCTGTAATTTGACATAAGCCCAATCACCAACGTCCAGAGTGACATATGTGCGTTTTTTATCAGCATATTTCTTCATACGACCTTGAGCTCGCAACAAGTTTGCTTTGAGCGACTGCAAAACCTCATCGCGGTGAAGAAAGAACTGCTCTACCAGTTCATGAGAGCTTCCATCAATAACATAACGAGCTAGAGTTGGTGGGGCACGACCATACAAGGCCTGAAAAGGAGACATACCAGCCGAGGTCTAGAAAGAAGTATTATACCAATACTTTGCCCAAGGAAGCATGTTGACCCAGTCAGTTGGCGAATCTGCCACATAATAACGCAAATATTGTTCAACACATTTATTGAGAACCTCAGATTGGCCATCCGTCTGAGGATGGTAAGTGGTGCTCATGGCTAAGGATGTCCCTTGGAGGCGATGAAGTTCTTGCCAGAATACATGTAGGAAATGAGGATCATGATCAGTGACAATGGACTTAGGAGGATCGTGAAGTTTGAGAATATGGGCCACAAAAGCTTCAAGAACAGTTAAAGCCGTGAAAGTGGCAGGCAGTGGTACGAAGTGGCAATATTTGGACAATCTATCGACTACAGTCATGATAGTCATTTTACCGCGAGATGGGGGCAGGCAAGTCACAAAATCCATTGTGATCTCCTCAAATACCTGCTCGGGAATTAGGAGAGGCTGTAAAAGGCCCGCAGGATGATGATGGTGGTCCTTCATTTTCTGGCAAATCTGACATGAGGCTATGAATACCTTGACGTCATGACGTATATTTTTCTAATAAAAATTGGAAGATAAACGATGAAAGGTACGAGCAATGCCTGAATGACCCCCAACAGGTGAGGAGTGGAACTCATGGAGTAGGTGGAGGCGAAGTGATGAATCAGTAGGTAGTACCAAACGCCCTTTAAAGAACAAGAGCCCTCCCTGATACAAATAACCGGGGTATGCTGCAAGATCATCGCAAAGTCCCTATTGTATAGATAGTAATTCAAGATTCTCTGTGTTGTCCAGGCGCAAAGTGTCAAATAACTGAAAAGATTGACTTGAAAGAGCCATTAGCGAAATATCTGGTACACGAGATAATGCATCTGCAGCAAGGTTGTGTTTTCCCAGATGGTACACAATCTCAAAATCATAACCCACAAGTTTGCACAGCCACTTTTGTTGCTCTGGGGTTTGTATTACTTGATTGGTGAGATTCTTAAGAGTCTGCTGGTCAGTGATGATGATAAACCGTCTACCCAATAGATATTGACGCCATTTGCTAACAGCTTGAGTAATAGACAACATTTTGCACACATAAGTAAAAGCTTGTTGCATCCTAGGACATAACTTTTGGCTGAAATAAGCAACTGGATGTCCTTTTTGAGATAGAACAGCCCCAATGCCCTTCCCAGATGCATCAATTTCAACCTGAAACGGTTGACTGAAGTCAGGCAACGCTAAAACTGGTGTAGAACTAAGACAGCTCTTAAGATTCTCAAAACTAGCCTGAGCATTAGGGGTCCAAGAGTAAGAATCAGTACACAGTAAGTCAGTCAATGGACTCGCAAGCATAGCATAATTGCGAATGAAGCGTCTATAGTAGCCCGCTAGCCCCAAGAAGCTGCAAACTTCCTTAATATTGCGAGGAGCAGGCCACTGCTGGATAGTGGTAATCTTTGAGGGATCTACTGCTAACCCGTGTTGGGATAACACATGACCTAAATAATCCACAGTCTCCCGTCCAAAGGCACATTTGGAGAGCTTGGCAACCAATTGATGTTCTCTCAAGGTTGACAGAACCAACTTGTGTTGATCCAAGTGAAGTTCCCATGTAGGGCTATATATCAAAATGTCATAAAAAAAAAACAAGACAAATCGCCGTAAAAAGGGACAAAACACAGAATGCATCGTCGCTTGGAAAGTGGATGGGGCATTAGAAATCCCAAATGGCATTACTGAAAATTCATAGTGCCCTTCATGGGTGTGAAATGCAGTCTTTTCAATATCCTCGGGTCGAACTCGAATTTGATGATAAACGGACAGCAAATCGAGTTTCGAAAAATATTTTGCACTATATAGTTCGTCAAATAATTCATCAATGGTGGGGATAGGAAATCGATCCCGTATGGTGATAGCATTCAATGCCCGATAATCAACACAAAAACGCCAAGAGCCATCCTTCTTACGAACCAGTAGCACCGGGGAAGAGAAGGGGCTGGGGCGAATAATACCTTCAGAGAGCATTTCATTCACTAATTGTTCCATCACCTGCTTCTGAAAATAAGGATATCGGTAGGGCTTTACATTAACAGGCTCTGTGGCTGGAGCCAAATGAATAGCATGGTCTTGAAGATGGGTAGGCGGGAGTCCCTGCGGTTTAGTAAAAACGTCCCTGAAGGAGTCCAATAAGGCAGATATCGCAGGAGGAGTAGTCTCAGGAGATTTTGAAGGTGTAGCCCCAATTAATTGCAAATGATAGTAGGTGGCAATAGCATCAGTAGCATATAAACGTCGTAAACATTGAAGCTGGACCGGCTGGATATCAATAGAGGACTCACCTCTCCAACTGATTTTTTTCCCATTTAACTCAAATTCAAATATCCGCTGACCATAATCAGTAACAACACGTCCCAAAGTAGCTAGCATCAAAACCCCTAAGGCAATATCTGAACCATGTATCGGCAGGACAAAGAAGTCCATAGTGAGAAGACACCCTTGAAGCATTAATGGAACTTGTCGGACAATTCCATTACATGGTAGACGTTTCCCACTGCCGACCATAACTGAGAACGGAGGAATGGTCTCTACGGTCAGGCGAAGGAAATTAGCCACGAGTTTGAATAAAGTTGTGTGTGCTGCCATTATCGAGCATGACATGCACCGATGAGCCCTGAATATAACCAGTAAAATAGAGAGCAGAAGCAGTGTCAACCCCCGGCCATAGCGTGGTAAGAAATACTGGACTAATGCATGACCTCAAGGTTTTGAAGCTCCTCAGCCAACATTTCATCAGTCATAGAAGAATCAGGGAGAGGGTCTGGCAACTCTGTTTCGCATTCAAGCAACAACAACTGTGGTGGAGCTTTATGTTTATGACCAGTAGAGTACTTTCCATCACAACGGAAGCAAAACCCTTTTTCACGGCGTTGCTGGATCTCCGCCGGGGAGAGGCGTTTAATTGGAAGGTGATTGCGGATAACATTTTGTGGATGAAAATTAGGGTTTGGCAAGAGAGGAGGGGAATTTGTGAAGGCTGGCTTAAGAGGCCCACCCCGCTCCAATAAGAGGCGTTGTTCATGAGTATGGGCTAATTCAAAAGCCTCATCCAATGTTTTGGGTTTATGGACCAAAACTGCAGTTTGAATATCTACTCGGAGGCCAGAAGTGAACACCCGAACCAACCACGACTCAGGGACATCATTAGTCTCATTAGCAATAGACTCAAACCGAGCCTGAAAATCGACGACGGTGGAAGTCTGCTGGAGTTTGGACAAACGTCCCTCCGCAGGAAGCAAGGTACGCTTAAGAAATCTACTTGTCACTTTCAAAGCAAAATTAGTCCAATCACTCAATCGCTTGTTCCGGAATAACCAACGATACCATTCACGGGCTGCGCCATCCAAATAGAATGAAGCCAGGGATAGTTTATGATCCTCAGAAATATTATAAAAATCAAAATACCTTTCTGCCTGAAAGACCCAGCTCTCGGGATTATCACCATAGAAACGAGGCATCTCAACAGAAGCCGGTTTATGCTGCATGGAGGGAACGAGCGGGGTGCCAGTCGGAGCCGCCGCATCAACTGCTTGGGAGTGTGAAGTATTAGCCACCTGAGACATCAGATCCTAAAGCAATTTCTGTTTCCCAGCAAAGGCCTTAGTGAGATCTGCAACCGAGGCCGACAACTCAGAGATCTCTTTAGATTTTACCACCGACGAGGATGAAGAAACAACAGTAGGAACACCGGAACTCGAAAACCCAGTCATGGAGATCGAGCAATGAAAGCACCAATAGAATGAACTCAATGACACCAAATAGTAATTGTATTACTAATAGTCAATTACAATAGGAAATAGTACTGATAATGAATTGTAGGGGAATTAAAAGCTACAAAGAAGGAGATGAGAACGACAGAAGATTGGTGGTGAGGGGATACAGAACTTTCACATAAAACTTGCCTACCCAATGCTTATGCTACTGGGTATTTATATGTAGTGCCAACTCTCCTAATTTCTTGTTTCACACTTCACGCGTTCCATTATTTGGATGCCAAACGAAATCCATTAACTTTGTTGGTTTCTTTCTCACTCTTGTGCTGCGTCTCACGCTTTCTGTTACTTGAGGAATATTGACCTGGCTGCTGACTCGACTAGGGGTATTTACAACTTCAGCTGAGTTGGTGTTCATAACAGTCTTCTTGTATTAATTATGTAGCATTATGATTCTAGTATATTAATATGTTACTGCTTGAAGCTTAACTCGCTTTACTTAGATGTACATAGTTTTTAACTTTGGTTTGGGTTTATTCTTTTCCAACAAAAGTTTTGTATGAGTTTGCGTTTTCCCCTTATATCATATAATGTTTACTGTATGAACCCAAGAATTAATGTGCTTGGAAAGTATATATTAATTTGTGCTTAGAAGGCAGTTGTTAAAGATCTAATTATTTTTAAGATGGTGCGAAAATTTTCTCGTTTTGCATTTACACATCTTGTCTTTTGTATATTACATTTGTTGTGTTATTTAATCCGATTTCATATCTAGTTTATTTGGTATAGAATAAAATTGAATTGTCTTATTAATCCCCCTTTACTCTCTCTTTACTTGCATGAACGCTTTGGGAGCGAAAATGGAGTCTTTTGAAAGACTCTCACCGCCGTATAATCTCTTGCCACCATTAGACATTAAAAACGGCATCCTCTCTCATTTTTGTGCCTCTCACATCCTCAAAATTCATCCAGCAAGGAAATCTGGAAAAGTGTTCTTTTATAATTTTTAGTCATCTTCTGTTACGCTTTGCCTTCAGTGACATTTGTGAGCATTTGTCATGTGATATTTGTTGCTCCTTGATTGGTTGTCGTGGCCCGTGGGTTATTTTTTAGTTAACAGATCTATTTTTTTTAGTTTTTGCAAGTCTTTAATGTCGGTCATAAAAAAAAAAAAAAAAATTTAAGGATGTCAAATGTCCCCATTAGTCTTTTAAGTTTTTCTTTGTTTGAAAATTGGCTAGCTTTTCATTGATTTTTTTTTTTTTTTACAACAAATGTCTTGACCATCTCCAACTCACCTCTATTTTACTCTCCATTCTCTATATTTGGAGAGTAAAATAGAGAATTGGGTCTCTAACTACTCTCTAAAAAGCTCTATATTCTCTATTTATAGAGGGGTGAATAGTAGTTCTCCAAATTTGGAGAACTATTATTCACATCTCTATTTTACTTTTTCATTATTTTAATATTATTTCTATTATTTTGTAATGAATATATTATTTTACATATAATGCTATTAATTAAATATCTAATATTTGTAATTATTTTTAAAAATAATATAATATTTTAAGAAATATATTATTAAATATATACTATGTTCATCTCGAATTGATAATATTTTAATTTTTTAAAATGTTTGTCACTAATATAATTTGAAAATCTATTATATGAACAATTTTTAGCTAAACATAAAAAAAATTAAGGACAAAAATGCTCATTTTTAACTCCGTAATGCACTAATAGAGCATTTATGGGAGCAATAACATAATCTTGAAAGTTGAGTATTTATGTAATTATATTTCGTTAATGATTTCTTTTATTTGAATTGTCCATTTATTTGTATATAATAGAATATTTTCTTGCAATTTATGTTATTTAGAATAAAATGTAATTTTATATTAAATAAAGAATTTGAAAAATAAAATATTATGTCACATGAAAATTATATAAAATGATTATTTAAAAAAAAAGAAAAAGAAATGATATATATTATGAAATAAGAAAATAAGAATTAAATATAAATAATAATATAATATTGAGGAGAAAGAAAAAGATTCTTTTTTAGAGAGTAAGATAGAGAATTTGGTTAGAGTTGATTGTCTGAGAAAATAGAAAACTCTGTATTTGAAGAGTAAAATGAAGTATAGGGTTGGAGATGCCCTTAAAGGAGTTTTTAAGTCCTTACAATGCTTCTGCAAAAACAAATATTTTTATCATTATTATTTTCAGATCTTTAGCAATAAATTTTGGATCAAATAAAGTTACTTTAAACAAATGATTTTGTTTTACTAAAGCTTTGTCGTTTTTTTAAAAAAAAATCGAAAGAGTCTTTCAAGTGTAGAATGTGTTATCGATTTCAAGGTATAAACAATGCTTTTTAAAGGCATGCATAGTAACTTCATGTACGGACATATTTCTTTAGTATACATTTTGGTACCAAATTTTGTACAAACAATTGTCATTTTTAAGAATTTTGAGCTAAAATCATCCTTGAAGTATAACTCAAACTTAGAATACATCCTTATATTATAATTGTGAGCAAAAAAGGTCCTTTAAGTATCCAAACTTTACAACAAACATCCTTCTGTTAACTTTTGTTAAAAAAACTAACAGTTGAACTAAAAATATGTGCCAAGCGTGTGATTTTCCTAAATCTCCCTATTTTGTCGGATTGATTTTCTCTCAATTCCCACCCGATCATCTTCCTTTTTAATGAGAGCTGAAGCAGGTCAATTCCTTTAACTTGTCTTTCCTCACCTCAGCTTATTTGGTGCTGATTTAGTGTATTTTTGTTACCAGTTTTTTCCCCTGTTTTTCAGTTGCTTTATTTATTTTTTTAATTTGTTTTTCAGCTAGTTGGCAATGAAAAAAAGACACCCATAGGCAAATAATTTAGCCTTTCTGTATTTCCAACTTGAAGACAAGGCAACTGAGTATACTGAATGACAAAATTATAGGTTTCTTAAAAATATTCCACAACAAATTATTTTGTGTTCTTAGTTTTGTTTTATTAGGGTGTTGCGGGGTCTGTCCCAACATCCATCTCAGTATTTTAGAGGCTTCATAGACAGTTAGTCAGTTAGTTTTGAGTCTCTCATCTATGTATATTGTAAATATTCTATTTTGAGATTCGAGTTGCCTTTGTGGCCAGATTTTATAAGTTAAGTTGTTTTGTAACCTTGCATTTGCATTGGGTTATTCTGTTGGGTTAGGTTTCCGCTGAGTTAAGAAAGCCAGGCCAAGGGTTCGCTTGGGGCCAAAAATGATCTCCGGGTGCCGGTCCCACCCAGGGTGTAGGCACGGGGGTGACAAACTTGGTATCAGAGCACAGAGTTCAAGAGTCCTAGGGAGTCTATGAAGCTGTGTCTGTAGTGTCCTAGTTATCGGTGTGAAGCGCGCCACATCTATAATTGGGAGGCTGCAACATTTAGGATGATTTCTCATTTCTTTCACACTCATTTCGTGCGTTAGAGTTGATCTCTAAAAAGTTTCTTTCTAATTTGTGCCTGCGCGTGTTTTCAGATAGTCATTCCTCCACGAAGAGTTGTGTAACGACCCTAAAAACGAACTAGTGAAACTAGAGCCTCACATGTGAGTTTGGAGTTAAGAACTTGATGAAATGATGAGAAATGACCGTGACGTCCGGAAACTAGTCATTTGAGCTAGTGAGTTGTACGGGTCAACTTTAAATGGTCATATCTTTTAGCTCAAAATGAATTAGGTGGACCTTTACCTATCCAATTAAAGGTCTCTGAGTCCTCTTTCCAACGCCACCGAGTTTGCCCAATTCCGACTTTAGAGTAAAAAAGTTATGCTCGAAATAGTGAAGCATTGTCCAAAAGGACGAGTTTAGACGGGTTTAGTGAACACTTTTAAGTTTAACTTTGTGGGCCCTTAATTCTTTTCCTAAGTTGAGTTCCTATTATTCTTTGACTTTCCTAGCAATTGTAAAGCCCCTTTTTTTGACCAAAATTCTTTCTTTTAAGTCACTCCAATTAATATAAAGAAAGAAACCCACCTCCTCTCAAATATCTTTCTCTACAATCTTCCATTGAAGAAGGTCAAGAACTAGGAGCTAGGGTTTGACGATTTTAAGGTGGTTCTTTCTCAAAATTGCTTGGGGATTCTTAGTTAAGGTATGGAGATCCTTTATCCTTGATTTCTCTTCCATTCAAGGAGCCAAATCAAAGTGTTTTGAAAGTTCTTCAAAAACTCAATAAAGTCCTAATTTCGGTTCTAGCTTGGGTTCTTGCATTAAATGATTTTTAATGATGATTTATGTTGTTATTGATGTTTATTGATGGTTTTAAGAAAGAAAAGTCCATGAACCCATGTCTTTCCAAGTTTCCTAAATTTGGCTTATGAAGTGGGTTGAATGTTTATGATTGAATGATGACGGAAATATGCTTAGGTTGAGTTGAATAGTAGATTTCTATTATTATCTATGTTTATCTATTGAGAATTGTTGAAGAATTGAGGAACGGTGATTGTGGCTTTGGAAAAGGGTAAGTTGACCTAACTTCATTGTTAATGGAGAATTGATATAGAATTGTGATAGATTGATGTGTGATCCACTTATGGTGGAGGTGTCTACTTATTGAATGTATTATGATTATGGCCTTGAAGGCATTATATGAGGAATTGAAGTGTTGACATGATATCATATAGGTGAATGTGATGTAAGGGATTTGGATGAGAAATCTAATGAAGTAAAGGTAATCACGTTGTGAATATAAATGTGTACATGTGATTCCAAGGTGATCTTGAATAAAGTATTATTGTATTGTGATTAAAAGTATGTTCTCTCTTAACACTTATGAATGAAGATGATGGAAAGTGAAGTGCCTTATATTGTTGAATGTCATCCCTTGACTTGGTAGACTTAGGTGCTCTTCTTGATAAATGAAAAGCTATGTTGAATATAAATCGATAGGCTTTGGCATTCCTTTCATATGTAAGTGATGAAATCTGTTTCTCAGCTGGGTAGTGTTTGATAATTTATGCATATCTTGTTCTCTAGAACTTCGTTTACAATGAATAAATATGATTTGGAAAGCTAACTTGTATACCTACAACTCTTGTGTTTATGTAAAACGCTAATTTAACTGTTATGGATACGAAATGTGGGACGCGACATAAGGCAAGTTCTGCCCAGATTTCGGAAATTGAAATCCTGCATGTTCAACTGTAGTGTTTTGAATATATCTTTTTGTAAAAAATGTATTTTGTGGTGATTCTTGTTTGTTTGCAACCTTAAGAGATGTAGTTACATCTTTCATGAAGGTTATAAAGTCTTTTACCGTTTTCCTGTTCAAATCTAACTAGCGACTTGGGGTACCAGGCTGGACAGATTCACTGTTTTGGGAGCATAGTTCTATTTGTACATGCTAGACTTACTTGCGATGATGATCCTGTTTTACGTCGACATTACTGAGCTAATAGAAGTTAAATAAGTTATGTAATTGTATTTTTAAGGTTATATATACTCGTGTACAAGCTGCGAACCTTGATACATTGGTCGGGCTACAGTTTGAATTCTTAATGTTTTGTCGGACTGTTTCTATGCTAAAGCCCGAGGTTTGTGTATAAACTTGTACTTGTACTCTTGTTATTTTCTTGTATATTTGAAAGGTTATCTTGATACCTTGGTTACTTTTGTCACCTGGCCTTGTCATGTTGGTATCCTTTAAGGCATTAAAGATGCTTGTGTAACTCGCCCACTTGTACGGATTGTTTGATCACCTGGCACTTTTGTTGGGACCTTGTCCTTCTTGTGGCTGTGACTTTGTCACTATTGGCATGCCTCTTGATTCGGATCATTTGCCATCTTGACTCTGGATTTTTAGTCCGTCTTAAGAATGGAAGTTGTCCATTTTAAGTACGAACTAGGAAGCCATTTTTAATATGGTTCTTGGTTCTCTTGATTATTGGGCTTTGACCCTTCTTGATACAGGGCGTCGACCCTTCTTGATACTTGCTTGTGCTTGGTGTGATGACATGATGTATATATTGGGCGAGCCT
>JAJOOR010007870.1:0-30571 GCA_036250505.1 Solanum acaule
TTGTCCACTTTTGGGACTTGTACTCATTTTGTAGTAGCTCTGTACTAGTGACTTCCAGGTTCTGGGAGGAATCTTTATTTGTATATATGTTTTGGTTTGCTTCTGCCTGTTTATATTGTTATTTGCCTACTCTTGTTTAGTTTCTATCCTCAGACCCATTACTTGTTGTTCCGGGTTACGGGTTGGCTTACCTACTGGTCGGTTATAGTAGGTGTCATCATGACTTGAGAAATCGGGTCGTGACATGGAGAAATGGAATGGTATGCATGTGATTTCTTGATTTTGGCTACTGGAGAAAATAATGAAGGTTATATTCTGAAGGTGGTAGGAATAGACAATTTCAATGGTGAAATGATTCATTCAAGTGACTATAAATCCGGTGAAAAATATAAAGATAAAAAAGTATTGGTCGTTGGATCAGGAAATTCTGGGATGGAAATAGCTTTTGATCTTTCAAATAATGGATGTCACACATCAATTGTTGTTAGAAGCCCAGTAAATTTCTCTATCTCTCTATATCTTGTCTTTACTTTTATCTTTTTTTTGTTTGCCTGCATGTGGATTTGTGTTTGCTAATTTTTTTTAATTGATATCAGTGCGGTGTTTGATTAGTTTAGTCATAGATAAACTATTTTACTTGGTACCTGTTACTTTTTACTAGCATATGTGATGTTTAATTTGTTCATCTAGATATTGGTGTGAGTTTCTTGCCCGTCCACATTAGGTCATACCCTTAAGTGGAAGGGATGAAATTGGAATTCAATTTTCATATATACCCTTATGGTATTTCTTATCTAAACATAAGTTTTGATTCACTTCACCTACAATAATTTCCACCAACTCATCAGTTGTGGAAGAATTTATATACTAACATACTCAGCTCCAAGCACAATACAATATTGCAAAAACAACCTCAATTTTGATTACAAAGTTGATTAAGGAAATCAATTGTTCTTTAAAAAGGGAATACTGGTTGAATAGAAAGTTATTAAAGAATATAGCATTGGATTATTATAAATACAAAAAATTGTGATAGATATTTAAATTTCCAAAACATAGAAAGATCTCATCATTATTTCATTTCTAAATCACACAAAATTATAAATTTTAAGTTCATGTTCGCTTTCTCATCAGTTTTATACCATGAGAAAGAGAAGAGTATGATAGAGTTTCTTTTTCTTATAAGTAGAATCTTAATTTTTTCTAACTTTTTCTTATTAACAATTTTTTACATTGTCATTTTTACATATTGTACAAAGAACATATTCTATTTTTATAAGATTTTAGATCACATAGTTTTGAAGAAACTTGCCAATAGATATCTTAGCTGACTTGATAAATGATAGTATAAAAAATTATTTACACTAACTATATATGAAACTTAGATTCCTTATTTAATTTATTTTTCATGCATTACACAAATATATTTCTTTTTTTAGAACACTTTCTAAATTCACTTACCAACATTCATCTATGCTTTTGAATACCGCAATGTCTCAAATTTAGAAACCCTTTCTCCATCAGGATAAAGATGTGGATTGCATAGAACCAAGCCTGTTCAAATGGGGAGGCTTATTTATGGATAATAACGGATGTTGTGCACTCTTGTTATGTAACATTCAGAAGCCTAATTTCGTGTACCGACTAAATTTGTGTGATCACATCATAACCTTGTATTTTATTTCCTCATTTTACCTTTATTTATTATATAATAATCATATTTTATCCTTTACCCAATCTTTTTATTGTAAATCTACATGTACGTCATAGTTTATTCTTCAAATTCATGATGTGTGACAATATGTAATGATGAAAATGAATCAATCTATCCAAATATCATATTTATCAAAATAATAAAGTACGATACAATACAATATGAAACAATTTATAATTATCTTCTAACAAAGTGATAATTACATAATCTAATATTTTACTTAATGGTTAAAAGAGTGCCCTTCACCCTTTGTCATTGGATTAATGACATAATAGCCTATTTGGCAAAGCTTTAGAGTACTACTTATTTTGATATAATTGTATTTTGCTAATTAGTTTGAACTCACTTTTAAAAAAATATTACAGCACCGATTAATGCTATAAGAAACCACTGTTGTTGTCAACTTTGTGTTGGAGCATATGAATTCTATCAAATATGTCCATTTCATTGGAATTCTTTTTATGTTTAGTTATTACATATGCATATGTTTCCTACATCTTTTCGATGGTAATTAATACTCACCATTTCCATCAAGTAACATATATATATCTAACGCCTTATCTCTAAGATGACGTATAAAAAATAGCATATGTTTGTATCTCGAGATTGTAAATTAGTAATTTCAATTTAGATCTCAACTTTTTAGTACAATGCAACAGTAAGAGAGGAAGAATTTTGTATTTTATCCCTATGATGAGAGTAATATGCGTCATATTTAAATTAGGTAAACTAACAACATAAAGATTTTTTTACACTAATAACATACATAGTTTAACATTTATAATTTTATGTGGTTACTACTAATGTTAACCTTAAGGAATTATATGAATTTACCATATGATTGACCTGATTTTGTACTTCTTTTTTAATATTGTCAGAGCATGACACATGAACTCGTAAATATATTTCATGATGTTCTTCGAAAGTGCTGTAATTATTGTATACTTAGATGATGCATGTTTTCCATATGCATGATTAATTATATTTTTAATTAAATATGGTTGTTAATTGTAAAAGACATAATTTCTTTTGTCCTAATATGTTTGCAGATTCATGTTTTAACAAGAGAAATGGTGCATATTGGAATTAAATTAAATATTGTTGTTAATTGTAAAAGACATAATTTCTTTTGTCCTAATATGTTTGCAGATTCATGTTTTAACAGGAGAAATGGTGCATATTGGAATGGTGTTGCTAAAATATCTACCATTATCTTTGGTAGATATTGTGATTGCAAAGTTTGCAAAGTTTAGGTTTGGAAATTTGGCAAAATTTGGAATACCACAACCAGAAAAAGGTCCATTTTCTGTTAAAATCTCAAAAGGTACATCCCCAGTAATTGATGTTGGTGCCATTAACAAGATTAAACTTGAAGAGATTAAGGTATGCTACTATATTTATTTATTTTCATTATATTTTGAGAAATAGTATGTGAGAAACAAATGGGTTGAGTTGCTTCGAGGGATTTGTTCTGATGGTAAGAGCACAACATGTGATGTCTGATGTGTGGTTAGGCGCACGTCATGAGTTTGAATTCTATTACAACAAAAAACCTAATATTATTTAATGATGAGAGTTGAAATACATGTTCATTATCTATAATGTTTCAAATTTTACATCTCTAGTTCTCGAGAATTTCCCGAGTATCAAAAGGAAAAAATATATATGTATGGTTTGTTCATATTTTAAAAACATGAAGGTTACCATTCCATATATATAAATAACTAGTAATTCTTTTGGGATATAAATTACAAAATTGTGTATAGTTTTTATATATTGTCTATAAGTTAAATTTTTCTGGTTTATGTATTTGGTGAATTATTAATTAGGTACTTTCTGGAATATCAGAAATAAAGGAACATACAGTAGTGTTTGAGAATGGGGAAGAACATGAATTTGATGCAATCATTTTTGCTACTGAATACAAAAATGTTTCTATCAAATGGCTAAAGGTACGTTTTTCAAATTATCTAATTTAACTTACTATAAGTTCACTATCTTTTTCTAAAACATGTACAATTTTGTTACTTTTTCTGAATGCAGCATTATAGCTCTATATTTCTTGACGATATATGGAACATTGATGAATGAGTTTCCAAATCATTGGAAAGGAGAGAATGGGCTCTATTGTGCTGGATTTTCAAAAAGAGGGCTTGCTGGTATTTCAATGGATGCTATAACTATTGTTGATGATATTAAGACTGTTAGAGGAAACAAAATTTAGACATCCATTATTATAGATACTATGCTGTTAAATAAATTTGCGGATGCTTGTGCACCAGGATTGAATTACTACTATGTTGTTAGATTCTCCGAGCCCTGTGCGAATGCAAGATGTTTTGTGCATCAGGCTTGACTTGTTACTATGTTGATAAGCTGATCTAGAACTTAAAATCCCTATTTGTTTTATTATTTTTTTTATTTTTATAATGATAGTGTGGGGTTCAGATCGTTGAAACTTCAACTATTAATTTGATATTTTTCTATGTCACGACCTATATCTAAAAGTCGTGATAACACCTATACTATCAACTTAATATCTCAGATTGCCACTCATATATGCACTCTTGTCTCAGAAAGTCACTCAACTATCAATTTTAAACTCAAAAGTCACTCAAATACGCACTTCTCTCAGAAAGTCACTCAACTATTAATTTTAACTCAAAAGTCACTCAATTATCCACTCTTTTCTCAGAAAGTCACTCAATCTATTTAATTGTTATTTTAATTAAAATTTGTTGATATAAATTATATATATAACAAACCAATATTTTAAAAAATAAAAATTACTAATTAAACCATTTAGTACACACTTGACCCGACCCATTTTGTCCTTACTCCTAAATTATTCCCTCTATTTATGAATCTTTCTCCTCTTCTTGTAACTCCCCGAGCCTACACCCTGGACCTGGCCGGCAATCAAGAACCATTGCTCACCTCAAGCGAACCCTTGGTTTGGCTCAAATCTTAGCGGAAGACTTAATCAACATAAGATGAACTCAAAAGTAAAGTTTTAACTCAAATATCTCAAATACTTAAATCATAATATTTAGAAATAAACATTCAATTGGCCAAAGAGGCAACTCAAGTCTTAAACATTTAACAATGGAAATGAAAAGACTCCTCATCTACTACTCTGTGAAGCCTCTAAATGACAAATATGCAAGTCGGGACAAGACCTACGATATCCTAAGAAAACTAAAAGTAAACAAAATCTTTCGGAAGCAAGGAGGCTCACCAAAGCTAACTCGAACTGCAAGTGGTATAAATGAAGTGCCTGCTCATGACCCTGGTTACCTGTATCTGCATCATGAAAGATGCACGCCAAATGGTGTCGGTACATGAAATGTACGAGCATACAAGGTGAACTTTAAAGCACTAACATAAGCTTGATCTAATAAAAAGAAGAACATACTCACCTCATCTCAACTCAAATCAACTCAACTCAAGGATACTAAAACAATACTCAAAGATACTCAAACTCAGAAGTACTCAACTCAATTCAATATAAAAGCAACAATAAAGATGCATTATAAAGAAAGCTTTTAAAATAGTAGATAATAACACAGATGTATTTAAAAATACAATAAACTCTTTCACTCTTATTCGCTAACCGACAACCATCACTATGAGCTATGCATCTCGCCCATGCTGCCAGAACTGTCCTATACCTTCTGGAGTATAAGACATCCTCAACTAAGTGGATTCACTAAGCTATGCTTAAAAGCAATAAGGAATTATCCAAAAAGTATGACCATTCACCCATGTTGGCATACATGGTTTTTGAGGAATTTGAGTTGTCTGAACTCGTTCCCATATCGGTGATCAATACTTCTCCCAATAATATAACTCATGCTCATATGTTTAAAAGCATTTCCTCGTTCTCAAATTTTGAGATTATTACTCAAAAGTTTGAGGATGGAAAACAATACTAAAGTTCACTTTCGAACCCAAACATTTCTGGAAAGACTTCCAAAATTGTGCAGTAAATTGTGCACCTCAATCTGAAATGATGGACACCGGAAATCCATGAAGTATGACTGCCTCTTGAATATATATCTAGCATAATCTTCTGCTAAATCGGTAGTCTTTAACAGCAAAAAGTGGGCTGATTTATTCATTCAATCTACAATCACCCAAATCAAATCATGTTGCCTGCGAGATCGCAACAAACCAGTAATGAAATTCATATTGATCATCTCCCACTTCAATTATGGAAGATCTATGTTCTGAGCCATACCACCAGGACTTTGGTGTTCTACCTTGACTTATTGGCAATTCAGGCACTTAGCGACGAACTTTGCAATACATCTCTTCATACTACTCCACCAATAGACTTCTATCAAGTCACGATACATCTTTGTGGAACCATGATGGATACAGTATCTTGAGCTATGAGCTTTCTCCATGATCCTCTCTTGGAGGCCATCACCTTTGGTACACATAATCTACATTGATACCTCTTCACACCATCTCCCTCTTGTTCAAAAGCCATCACTTTTTTCTTATGAACATTTGCTTTAAATTCAAGAAAAATAGGGTCTTGGTCTTGTTTCTCCTTTACTTCAGACCCTAGTGATGATTCAGCCTCATTCATCACCACTACTCCTCCTTCATTGGAATCTATTAACCGGACTCCCATTCGTGCAAGTCTGTGCATGTCTTTGGCTAACTCTTTCTTGCCTTCTTCAACATGGGAAGTACTGCCCATAAACAACCTACTCAAGGCATCAACAACAACATTAGCCTTACCTGGGTGATAGAGAATACTCATGTCATAATCCTTGAGTAACTCCAACCATCTCCTTTGTGAGAGATTAAACTTTTTCTGACTGAATACATACTGAAGACTCTTGTCATCGGTGAACACATCAACATGAACACCATAAAGATAGTGACACAATATTTTCAAAGCGAACACTACCACAACCAACTCTAGATCATGGGTTGGGTAATTCTTCTTGTGAATCTTAACTTGTCTCGAGGCATAAGTTATAACTTTACCACTCTACACCAATACACAACCCAGTCCAACTCTGGACGCATAACAATACCCAACAAAGCCTTGTGTACCCTTCGGTAACATCAACACTGGGGCAGTAGTCAATCGTGTTTTCAATTCCTGAAAGCTTTTATCACAAGCTTCAAACCATTGAAACTTTGTCTAAGGGGATGAAATAGATGAGAACCCCTCAACAAATCTTCTATAATAACCAGCCAATCCCAAGAAACTCCTAATATTAGTTGGAGATGTAGGTCTAGGCCAATTTGCATTGCCTCATTCTTCTGAGTGTCAACTCGAGTCCCTTCACCAGAAATAATGTGGCCTAAGAATGCCACTGACTCAAGACAAAACTCACACTTAGAAAATTTGGCATAAACACTCTATCTCTGAGAGTTTGGAGAACTACTTTGAGTTGACTAGCGTGATCCTCCTCATTCCTCGAATAAATTAGAATGTCATCAATGAATAAAATAACAAACATATCAAGATAAGGCTTAAACACTCTGTTCATAAGGTCCATGAATATTGCAGGTGCGTTAGTCAAATCAAGAGACATAACTAGAAACTCATAATGACCATAACAGGTCTTGAATGTTGTCTTTGGAATATCAGTCTCTCTCACCCTCAACCGATGATAGCCTGATCTGAGGTCTACCTTAGAAAAATAGGTGGCACCATGAAGTTGATCAAATAGATCATTAACTCTCAGAAGGGGATACTTGTTCTTTATAGTAACCTTGTTCAATTGGCCATAGTCAATACACATCCTAAGAGAACCATCTTTCTTCCTCACAAATAAGATTAGACCCCCCCCCCCAAGTTGAGACACTTGGTTGAATGAAACCTTTATAAAAAAGGTCTTTCAACTGCTCTTTTTATTTTTTCAACTCAGCTGGAGTCATTCTATATGGCGGAATAGAGATATGACGAGTATCGGGAAGAATATCTATACCGAAGTCTATTTCTCTCTTAGAAGGGAGCCCAGGAATATCATCTGGAAAGACCTCTAAAAACTCACTCACAACTAGAACTGATTGAATAGGTGGTGTCAACACTAGAGTTATTAACTCGGACTATGTGATAGATGCACCTCTTGGAAACTAATTTTCTGGCCTTAAGGTACGAAATGAAAATGAACCTTAGGAACTGATGAATTACTCCTCCACTCAATAACTGGCTCATTAGGAAACTGGAACTTAACTACTCTAGTTCCACAATCAACTAAGGCATAACAAGCATGAAGCCAGTCCATACCTAGAATAACATCAAAGTCCTCCATATCTAACTCGACCAAGTCAGCTATGATGTCCTTGTGATTGAAAGAAATGGTACAATCACAATAAACTCTATCAGCTAGATTAGACTCACCAATAGGTGTGGAAACATTAAAGGGCTTAAGAAGTTGTTCGGGAAAAATATCAAAATTCATAACAATATATAGAGTCACAAAAGATAGACTCGCACCTAGATCAAACAATGCATAAACATAAAAAGTAAAGACTTTGATTATACCAGTGACAACCTCAGGTGAATTATCTTGCTCTTAGCAACATGTCATAACATACTGACGATTTGTTCCTCTGCCTCTCCCTAAAGTAGCTCCTTAGGTGTAGCTCTGTTTCCTGGAGCCGCTAAAGAAGATTGGGCTTTATTGCCCCCATTACCACCTCTTTGCCTGTTCTTTGGGCACTTTCTCATGAAGTGACCATTCTGACCACAGTTGAAGCAACCAGTGGAGCCATCACGACATGTACCTAGGTGGTTCCTACCACACTTAGCACATGCAGGAGTCCATTACCTCCTTATGCCACACTACCTTAAGATTGTGCAAGTCTAACTATGAAGGTCTTTCTTGAACTCACCTCTATTTTTTGGTGAAGGTGCACTAGCAGATGATGGAGCAAGTTCATTTGGCTTTTGTTGAAAGGATGAACGGTTCACATTGCTCTTGTGATGCCCTGACTCATTTCCTGTTGTCTTAGCCTTCTTGTTTCGAAACTCTTCTCTATCTCTTAACTTATCCTCCTCAACTTGTTGCACATGGATCATGAGTCTTGCTATGTCCATGTCTCCTATCAACATAGTTGTCTTGCCCTCCTTACTTAACAAGTGAGACAACCTAGATAGAAATAGACTCATCCTGCTCCTCATGTCATCAACCACCTCCGGAGCATAGCGGGACAATTGAGTGAACTTGAGGCTATACTCATGCATACTCATGGATTCCTGCTTCAAGTTAAGGAATTCTCTTACCTTCGCCTCTCTCAGCTCATGGGGAAAGAAACTCCCCAAGAAGGCCTCTTCAAACATAGCTCAACTCACAATTGGTGCACCCTCAACTCTACTCTTCTTCCATTGGTCGTACCAGACTCTAGCAACATTCTTGAGTTGGTATGCAACTAGTTCCACACGCTTAGCATCTGCAACATGCATCACCTCAAACACTTTCTGAAACTTTTCCACAATGTTTTTTGGATCCTCAGTGAGACTTGAACCGATGGAGTTTGGAGGATTCATCCTCACTAACTCATGGATCCTAGATGTATCAGCCACATCCTATCGATTTCCTCTTTGTTGCCCATCTTGGTTGGTCACAACTTGACTCAACATCCGGATAGCATCCCGAAACTCAGCATTAGTGACCTCTCCTTTGGGCTGCACTTCTGGTGCATTGGGGACTCCTTGATCCCAAGGATCAACATTTCTCCTAGCAGGACGACCTTAAACAGCTATTCATTGAGGCATGATCTGAAAGATATGCACAAACACGAATTAAAAGAAACTTTTATAGAGTCGAACTCTATGGCACGAAAAGAGTATGAAAGAAGTGAGATAGTTCCTAAATGTCGCAGCCTCCTAATTATAGATGACACGCCTCGAGGCTACCCTTTTGACATAACACAGGACCTAGGATCACGAGTGACCCCAAGCTAACCCTGTATCTGGTATATCATAAGCATACTGAAAATAACTAAGTAAACCGTCAAGCTAAAAGTAGTGAATATCTGAAAATGGGGGAAAAATCCAAATAGTCTGAATATATAAAACATACTAAGAGTTTAGTGATAGCTGAAACAATCACTTAACAACTCAAGCTGAATCTATTACTCTGTCTGAAAAGTCTATAGCTAAGTTAAGTTGCTGGGACATACCCCAGCTAACTCTAACAAAACTGAAACCTGAACAAAAAGAATGAAGTAAAAAGCATGTCTATTGTCCTCGAAGTATGAGCACTCACTACTGAAGCTGCTGAAATGCGGATCGAGAATCGATCTAAGCATGATCTGGATGCTGAGTACCTAAACCTACATCATGAATGGATGTACCATAGAGTATGCATCCGTACTTGGAATGTACTGAGCATGCAAGGTATAAATACTAAGCTGAACAAATACATATAAACTGAACAAAGCATAACTGAGCAATGCCATAAACTGAGCAAGAATGTAAATACTGAAACATAACTGAAAAGCTAAGCTGAATGCAATGACCAAGTACAAATCATGAAAATAACATGATGAACTTGTTTCTGAAGTATATACTGAAAACTTGGTCAAACGCACTGAGAGTCTACCTATGGGAGCTACTATTAACCAACATAAAACCATGTGAGCTAAATGTGGAGTCCGATGTATATGCCTCATCGAGAGGACCCAATATACCTTATCAGGGGTATAAAAGCATGACTGGCGTGATAAATAAATATGATGCCCAACAGAGGGGACTTATACTCCAAAGGGGGGAACATAGTTCTAAGACTATGAGGGTACGCTGAACCCTAGTCCAACTCGGTGCTAAGTATACTTCCAACTGAATATGTATATGACACAAATGTAACTGAAATGCTGAATTACTGAATAGCTCAAAGTACTGACATGCAATCTGAGAATGCAAAATTTATATACTGATAATGTGACATTTGAAATCTGGAGCATGATTATCTATTTAACTGACCTAGCAAGTATAATTCATGAACTAAGATAATTTATACAAACTAAGGTTCTGAGTTTCATACAAGGAATTAAGCAAACTTTTCAAGAAAAACTGATATATTAACTATGGATTATATAGCAGCTGAAGTCATAATAATTTCCCAAGATTTTACAAACCCTAGGTCTAAACAAGCTATGTAGAATCAAGGAACTTACTGAATTCTAGGGACCTAGTGGATGAAAGGAACCCACTAGTGAAATCCCACATACGTGGTGACAAAATCTATGGAGAAATCTTTTCGAAGCAAACCTTCTGGTTGTTCTTGGGAAATAGGTGCCTCTTTCTTCTCCTTTTTTCTCTAAGTTTGGATGATTTTTGGTGAATAAAGGTTTTGGGTATGTCTGACTAAGTTATTAGGCTTAAACTGAGTATAACGACGTAGTTTAGGCATGAAACAATGTAGTTTAAGTGCTCAACTCATAGAGGAAAGGACCAAAATGACCCTGACTTAAATCTGACGAGTGCCACCTACTGCAGGACTGATGGGCCGTCAGTTGACCTACCAACCGTCGGTAGGAGTCATCGGTGAAGCTCTACCCCACAGGCCTTCACTAAAACGACCATAACTTCTTACTCGGAGATGGAATTTTTGCAAACTTGGTGGCATTAAAAAGAGGATTCAATTATCTTTCATTTGATAGATCATAGGACACCTAATTCATTATGTGCTAAAAGATATAACCATTTGAAGTTGACCCAACAATCGATTCCCTCCAATTGGCTACTGACCTTTGCCAACGGTCAAACCTACGGTCCATAGGTCCAACCACGGACCGTACTGGTTGACCGTGGGTGGGATCAGAGACCATCAAAATTTGTACCTTAGTGATGGAACCCCACCTATGGTCCATGGTTCTACCTACAGTCCGTGCGTGGTTCCGTCGGTACTGGCACTAGCTTTTTGAAAACTAGGGTTTTCTTTATTTTGAGATCTGAGGTGTTACATTATCTCCCTCTTAGGAACATTCGTCCTTGAATGAAGTCTAAAAAAGATGTGTATGGAGGGAAGAAACTGCAATCCCTACCGCTAAGTACTAAAAACTGATATCTAACTGAAGTGACTTCCAAGAACATGCAAATATGCTGCAATACAAGAACAATTGAAGTAATAAGATACTGAGCCTTAATTTACGCAAGAGTAAACTGAGAGACTGGAGAGGAACTATTACCTCAAGCTGAAATGGAATCGGAAGGGAAGAGGTGAGGATACTTGGCCTTCATGGCTGCTTCTGCTTCTCAAGTAGCTCCCTCTACGGACTGACTCCTCCACAAAAACCTTCACTGAAGCTACTTCTTTATTTGTCACCCTACAAACCAGACGGTCAAGTATCTCAACTGGCACCTCTTCATAAGTGAGACTATCCTTCACAACCACACTCTCTAATGGCACTATTGATGTCGGATCACCCACACACTTCTTCAACAAGGAAATGTGAAAGACTGGATGAACTGATGCTAATTTTGATGGCAACTCTAACTCATATGCCACATTACCAACCCTTTTTTAGGATTCTGTAAGGACCTACATATCTAGGTCTGAGCTTCCCTTTCTTGTCAAATCTCATCACCCCCTTCATAGATAACACCTTTAGGAAATCCCAATCATCGATTTCAAACTCTAAGTGCCTTCTCCTCACATCTGCATAGAACTTTTGACGACTCTGATCTGTCTTTAGTCTATCTCTGATGAGTTGAACTTTTTCCACAGCCTCATGAACTGAATATGGCCCTATCAAGGCTGCTTCAAGTACTTCAAACTAACCAATCGGGGACCTGCATCTACGCCCATATAGTGTGAGCAGATACCTTTAAGTGAATCCACAAGCAAGAACCTTCAAGCGAATCCACAAACTGGACCACAGTTCTACGGTCTTCTACAGTGATCCCAAGTTCACTTCTAAACTCTCTCAATACTTGGGTGGGCAAGTATTTTATTGAAAACTTCATCCTTTCAAGGGTTAGAAAAATTCCTATTTATAGAGATTTATTCCTAGTCCAACGAGGAGAAGGAATACCATGTCTTTCCTTAGAACAAAAAAAGACATGTATATCTCCCTTTCCTTTGCATAGAAAAAGTCATGTACTTCTCCCTTTCCTTAGAATAGAAAAAGTCATGTACTTCTCCCTTTCCTTAGAATAGAGAAAGACACATACTTCTCTCTTTTTCCCTTAGAATAGATTTTGTGTTCTAGTTAAATCTGGGCACGGTAGGGACCACATAATTAATTACTGAGGTTTCCTATTATGGAAATAATTCTAAATAATTAATTTGAATTATTCTTACCATAATAAATTACAAATGATTCCACTAGAAATTCTTAATTGCACTCCTTTGTTTATATTTTGAAATTCCCCATGTTAAGATTACAAATGCTAATCGATAAATTAACTTATTGACGAATTTAAATCAATGATCAATTTCCTTTAGATCACTACTTAACTTATTTCATGTGTCGGATTCATAAATCCACTTGCAATATAAGCTTCTCAGAAAGACATTTCATCAATCTCTATATTGAGACATGGATTCCGTCAACTAACTTATTATTTCACCAATATATATTATTATCATCCAATCTACCAGACATATTGACCCATCTTAGAATTTCTCCTTTTAATAAATCAAAACGATAATTAACATATACACATCATACTAGTTATATCAGGTGTAAGAATATAAGTACATTTAATAGTTCAAAGAATATGCTTTTGTCAGTCAGTCTAAAGCAACTATCTCTACTCGGTCCCGTTCAATACATACAAAATGCACTAGCACAAGAAGTTGGAACTGTACAATTCCCATAATTAAGATAAACTACATATAATCTTGTGCTATAATTGTACCGATGACATGTCCAATTCCCATCTTAAATTGTGAACAAAAAACTTTATACTTATAAGAACCGATGATTTAATCCTCTGTGTATAAACTAAAACTCTATACACTAAATCATCTACTATATAAGTACACAAACACCATAAACGAATATATGATATATTAAAAATGAATAAATAATTATTCTATAATAAATACTATAGACACATGGTTAATAGTATATATCCCAACATTTGGATGTCCAGTGATTAATCTAGCTCACCACTATATCGAGCAGCGGCACACACTGGATTGGTGATATTCTTTTGGTGCTTAGACGGACACTAAGATATTTGAATGGTAAAGTGCCCTTTGTGAACTGCAGCTTGGTCAATGCAGATTTTTGTGTAACTTGGTACATTCCCCTGAAGTAAGCACAACTTCTATCTTTTATTTGCAACGACGCCAGATCCTGCTCAAAACTCCATGAAGCAATCATACAATTTCATGATAGAAATCTTGTCACCTCTACAAAAGAGCAACAAATCGTCCACAAAGCCTAACTTGACAATTTTCAACTTCTCACACCTAGGATGGAAGTTGAAATCAGGATCACATCCGAGGCCTTTGAATAGTCTATTCAGATATTCCATACAAATGTCAAACAAGTATGGAGATAGAGGATCACCCTGCCAGAGACCTTTCTTTGCAGGTAATGATTTAGACAATTTTACATTGATGGTTATAGCGTATGAAATAGTAGTTACACATCTCATAATCCAGTTCACGAAAGTAGTAGGGAAGTTTTAGGGAATAAGGCACAATTAACCCCTAGAATGTGAACGGAATTCCAGAGAAACGCCTTATATAAACTAAGGTCCTATTACCCCCTCTAACTAATTTTTTTGTAGTTTTGTACACCTTTTATCTTACATGGAACACTCTGTGAATCCATGTAGTTGAGATGCATGGAAGTGTTTGGATTCCATGTAAGCCAAAAAGTTGTATAAAATTACAAAAAAAATATGGGTTCGAGGGGGTAATAGGACCTTAGATTAGTTAAGGTGTGTCTTTAGGATTTTGGTCATAGTCTAAGGGGGGGGGGGGTCAACTTGTGCCTTATCCCAAGTTTAAGATAGAAAGGATTTGTTCGAAGAAGGGCCATTCTACTAAGTCGTATGCCTTTTGTATCTCAATCTTCAGCATACATCTATGAGATATTCCTTTTTGGGTATAGCCTTTAACCAACTCATGAATTAGTATAATATTATCATTGCAAGGAAGTTTTGATGGTATTTCGACTCTTGATGATATCTATTTTTTCTTTTACATTGTGTTCTAAAAGCTCAAGTTGTCTGCTCTATTAGTATAAGTAATTTTTACACCATCAAGTCTTTTTCACTTGTTGCATGAGATAACTAGTTTGAAATTGGGGATATTACATCTAGATTGTTTCTTTAAAACCCAAAGGTTCAATCAAGTGATCTTCAAGTTGCACAGATCTATTTGAAGTATTCTAGCACTACAACGAAAGAGACATTTAGTGACAATATAATTTTCTTTAAGCAACATTTATATAGAGTACTGGTCATACATACTCCTATTTATTATTCTCGCTAAATATAATAGAACAGAGGTTATATTATAATAGAATGAAAGTTATATTATTGCTGAAAATTTATTAGCTTTGAAAAATCCTTTATTTATTGTAGTGTAGAACTCAATAATCTCACCGATAGAATTAGCTAGCAATATACTGTATAAGCTATTAAGATGAGTGAGTGGGTGGTGTAAAGTTTGTTTATCGGAAGGTTTTCTATTCTTAAACTTGAAACATCCGATTAAAATGAATGAATTTCAATCAAGTTTATTTCAAACTTAACAAAAAATATATTCTTCAATGTGAATTAAAAGGTCTAATATTAATCAAGTTTTATAATTTTTGTTAGTGAAAATCTCCCCCGCAATGCTTGGGATCATCCCCCACCTTCGTGCATGTCCACAAAGGAAATGAATGAACGCACCATTATTAAAATATCGCTAAGGACAATCTCATAAATTGCAATGCATAGAAGTCTATTGAAAATGAAGATCGATAAATATATGTGTCAAGATACATCATGCTTGTTATTTGGTGATCATCCTGAAATTATAGAACATTTGTTTTCACAAACTTGCCTGCAAAAGATAGGAATTCAATAGAGGGAATATATCAACTAAATAAGTTGCATTGTATAGGTTTTGGATCAGGTTGAGACTAGTTGTATAAGATGTTGTAATGATACTCTGGATATTTTTGAATAAAATGTGTTCGTTCGATCAAAAAAAAAAAATATCTAATAAATTTTTTATCCTACCTTTTCATAATATCTCTAGGTTCTCATATGCTACTTTTTTTGTTTGTTTGTCCATCAAATTGATTATGTATGGTAAACTGTCTGTCTATACGTTGTATTCATAAAAAAAGATAGAGCAAACTTATCTCTCATAGATACTATGTTGTCACGACCCGAGAGCACCCCTAGTCATAACACGGCGTACTCGACCTCGAAGAGGTCTTATACAAGCCTCATAGATCATTCATTGCATAAGATACTTGAAAATAGAGAAGAATTAAAAACTTTCTTTACAATCGAAGACATTTTCATTAAATAGCAAGCGGAAGACTTTCTAGACTTTATACACTATGTCTCAAACCATCTAATACTTTGACTACAACATTGGGACTAAGCCCATACAAAACTTAAACAATACTAAAAGACATAAAAGGGAACATGTAGGGTATTGTCCTCGAATCTTTGAGGACTCACCAAGTCTTCATCTTCAAACACCTTAGAACCTATTCATCATCCATAGCACGCCAATATCTCCAATCCCTACACTTTAGTCAAAAGGGGAAGAAATGGGGTTAGCACAATTAAGCACTAAGTATGGAAGTCATGCAAAAACATGCTAAAAGGGACATTTATTGGAGAAACATGCTTTATGCCATTTGGTAAAGTTCATGAAAATACAAGTATAAGAGTCACAATACGCAACCATAACCAACATACAATTCATTAACCACTTTAACACATACTCCACATATAACCCATTCCTTCACCTTAAACCATCCACCTCAAGTAACCCTTGGACAACACTTTGTGCAACGTATGAATAGCGTCTCGTACCACCATCCACACTAAAGCATCATCCTAAGGCCACCAAACGTGAACTTACCACTTATCATGCTTCATATCACAAGCCATCATGCACAACTAGTACTAATATTCAACACATAAACATATTTGTCAAAACAAATCATTTCATGATCTTAGGACCTCTATCTAAAGTTACCCTAAGACACACTTAAGTAAGACATGAAGTGGCCGTCCATACAACCTCTTCAAGCACACCTAAGTGTTCCTCAAGGCCACATTAGACAAAAACCTTTACATTTCAATACAACATGCTAAATAGTTCATTTCCTTAATATAAGAGAGATATGCAACATATTAAAAGGATGACAAGTCAACATTCTTCTTTAGAGTCATTTAGGACACATTCATGCATTTAGAGGACTTTCATACAATAGCCATTAAGGCTTACGGAACTCACTTTTAGTATCTTCAAAGCCTATTCATGCCATGTGTAGATAGCAATCCCATACTACTACCTACACGTTGTAGAACCTATCCAATGACTAGAGTGCACATCCCACATGATAGGAATAGGCATTAACTGGCATAGACCATACTAGCTAGGCATGGAATTCAGAGTCTACCCTACTTCATGGAAGGTGTTCTACTTGCCAAGGGTAGAACTAGTACACAACCCATGTAGGCACATGGTTTAAGGGATATCCAAAGACGTTCATTGTACTCTTGCCTCATACTCGTGAAGAGCTACCATCTTAACCATATCCTCTCAGTGCTTAGCCTTAGTTCCCATAGAGTAATTTCATTCACATGTATGTACTAGAGAGGGAACCATCATTAGATCTACCGACCCATAGCACATCTACCAAGAAGGGAACCACAAGGATATACCGATCAAGGTTCATTAAGGATAGCTCATTGACTTTCTTAGAGAGGGCTTTCTACCGTTCTGGTCCACCAACTCAGTCTATCATTTCACACAAGAAGGAGGTTACCACCATTAGGTTTACCGCTTCAAGGTTTCACATTCACATAGGGTCCTAGGCTCATCATGAAGGGGCACCATGCTTAGGTCTACTGGTTCAAGACATAGCCTAGAATGCCTCATTAGTCATTTATAGAAGGGCACCAACTTAGGACTACCGATCCTAGACATTCACTCATTCACTTATTTAAGAAGAGGTTTCCAATCTAGGTCTACCAATTCATGCACAATTAGACACTTAAGTCAAGATGCATTCATGACTCAAGAGAAGGATGCCTAAGCCTACCAAGTCAAGAGATCACATTCCATAGCTTTCATGTATCAAGAAGAGGCATCTAAGTCTACCAATTCAAGACATACATCACATTATAGAGATCCTTCACATTCCATTATCATCACATATGAACAATAAGAGAGGACATACTTTCAATCACAATAAAATAACACTTTATACAAGATCACTTTGGGATCACATGTACACCTTTATATTCACAACATGATTACCGTTACTTCATTTGATTCTCATTCAAATCCTTCACATCACATTCACGTACATATATCATGTCAACACTTCAATTCCTCATACAATGCCTCCAAGGCCATAAACACAATACATTCAATAAGTAAACACCTCCACCATAAGTGGATCACACATCAATTTATCACAATTCTATATCAATTATACATTGACAATGAAGTTAGGTCTACTTACCCTTTTTCCAAAGCCACAACCACCATTCCTCAATTCTCCAACAATTCACAATAGATAAGCATAGATAATAATAGAAATCAACTATTCAACTCAATCTAAGCATAATTCCATCATCATTCAATCATAAACAATAAACCCACTTCATAAGCCAACTTTAGGGATTTTGTGAAATCAAGGGTTCATAGAGTTTTTCACATTAAAACATCAATTAAACATCAATAATATCATATCTTATCATTTGAAATCGTTTCATTCAAGAACTCTTGAGTTTGAGTGAGAAAAAGGCTTTTTCATAAACTTTGGAAACTTGAAACTATTTTGGAATTGGCTCTAGGGTGATAGCTTGCCCTAGATAAAGAAATCCCATACCTTTACTAAGATTCCCCAAGATATTTGATGAATAAAGCTCCTTGAATCAAAAATCTAGCTCCCACTTCATCTTTATCTTCTTCCTTGAGTTAGAGAGAGGATTTTTGGGAGAGGAAGAACTCTTGTTTTGATTTGGGGAAATAATGAGTAAAAGACTAGTTTTAGGACTTAAAAATATATATACTAATGATATAAACCTTTAAAAATCAACCCCACTTAATAATAATAAAAAAAAGGGGAATTACTTAAATGCCCCAATTTTGGGCAGCCCCACCAGGGACCACGCCCACTTGGACGGGCCGTGAAGGGGCACCACGGCTCGTAGTGGTGCCCATGGTCCTTGAGGTAGTGGCTAAATTTGCCTTGCCAAGCCCCCCTTAGGCTAAGTTACCTTCACGACCTCCTTCACGAGCTGTGGTCAAGACCACTGGTCGTGAAGTGGTCCATGAAAGTTGGGGCAGTGGCTTGGCCAAAGTGCCTTGCCTGACATGCCACCAAGGCATCTCCACAACCTCCTTCACGAGCCGTGGTCAAGACCACTGGCCGTGAAGTGGTCCATGAAGCCTTGAGGCAGTGTCTAGCCAAGGTTGGAAGCCTTGGCCTTTGGCTAAGGCCTTCCTTCCTTGGCTTTGCACAAGCCCAAGCACCCTAACCAACATAGAAAAAGCCTTCAACAACATGGAGTCTAACACGTGCCTTGACATTGACTCCCCAAAATCTTCAAACAAGACTCGGGACAACAATACACCACTTAGAACACATAAGCTCACAAGGCTAGTTTCCGAATGTCATGGTCGTCCCTTGACGTTCGACCTCAAAACTCTTTCAACTAAACTTCAAAAGCCAAAACTCATTATTTAAACAAGTTAACCACTACTAAAAACACATGAGAGGCTCTAGTTATTCCTATTTCATTTTTAGGGTCATTACATATGTCGTCTTAATTAGGGAGTATCTTACCCTACTTTGCCATCAAATATGAAAATAATTGGCCTCTACAAATAAGGAAAAATAAATAAATAAAGGAGGCTTTGGAAGCTTTTCCTTTTCATCACTTCGATAACTCCCTTTTCAACTTTATCCTTTAACACAATATGTTCCTTGAAACCTCAAAATAGTTTAATGTGTTTTGGAAGGTTAGGTAGCACGACTCAGTACATTTAAAACTTTTTGTTTGTATTACACCTATTGTTAAAAAAAATTAGATTACAGTAATCTTGATATGTTTATCTCCTTAAATATTGATGAAATGCCCTATAGAAATTTTTTGGTGAAGTAACTAGTACAAGAAGCTTTAGAATTGTTGTAAGGACAAATCGCAGGTGTGAAATTAATCTCTTTGCCAAAAATTCTATATATTTTTTCTCTTGATTATATATATCTATATGTGTGTTTCCCTTTTGGTTGAAACTTGTATACATAGATGATAAAGCTTATCAATGTAGTTTGATTCATCCAAAACTTTTCTTTGACTTTGCTTTCTGATTATCAGGTTCTGCCCCACTTGTGCGAACATTTTACGGTAATCTTCTTTAACATGCTATGTGTTTATGAAAATTAATTTATAAAGATATGACTTTTAAGAAAAAGTAAGACTTTTTTGGGTTTGCTTGTTTGATTTGTTGTCACGATTCAGTAAATCTTCCCTTTTCTTGATCTGCTTTGCCATGATTATCCTTAATAGAGATATCACTTGTTCTATGAAGGGAAAAAGTAAGATCTTTTATGGCTTTCCTTTTTTGGTTTGTTGTCATAGTTATGTAAATCTTCCCTCCTTTGATCTTTGTTGATATGGTTTTCCTTGAGCAGAATGTCTATTGTAAATAGCTCTCTCCTTCCCAAGGTTGGGGTGATGTCTATGTATAATCTATCATCCATAGACGTCACTTATGAGATTACACTCGGTATGTTTTTTTATTTTTTTGGTTCTGTAAAGCTAGTCGCTTGTGGGATTACACAAATCTTCTCTTTTTTGATCCGCTTTAATAGGATTTTTATTCGGCTGGGGTCTATTGAAAACAACCTCTCTCTACTTTCAAAGGTAGGGGTAATGTCTACGTACATTGTAGCATCCTCGGACCTCACTTGTGGGATTACACTGGATATGTTTATGTTCTTGGTTTTGTAAATGTAATTCCATTCAAATGAACAATAATTTGCAGACAATCAGAACATGATTGATTTAGTTAGATATTGGTTTTGAGGTAGATTCTGAAGAGATGCAAAGTGATGCTCACCTACTTAAATATCATGAGATTCATCTTGTTTCTATTTTCTTAGAAGAGAAAAATTATGTCAACATTTACTAGGGACTCCTCTTTAAAATACTTTCCTTTGTTGAAAGTTAATGCGTAGAGATTTGAGTGTTTCTCAAAATGGAAATATATGAATTTGTATAGTTTTCCTTTTGATTTCTTGTCCTGGATATAATTTTTCATTGCACGTTCTCTAGTTTTAGTGGTTCTCTAGTTTTAAGTGGTTAGATTGTGTGACAAGGGAAAATAGGTTTTTCCTTTTTTATTTGCTATTTCAAGTTGTATAAAAGTAACAAGAAATACCGAAGAGATTGTATTGATAGTATCGTAATGATTGACTTACCTCTTAGATCGTCTTGTTAAATTTTTACTTTTTCAGGAGTGGAAGTTGTTCAGGTACTATTCTAGAATAATGTTCTTATCTAGAAACTCGAAACCCTATACCCTATAGATTTCTTTTGAATGCATGTGTCGGATTGGCAAGATTTTTTTCCTGTTATGTTATGTGGTACAGGGCCATAGATATTTTATTTTTTCGTCACTAACAAGAACAAAATTATATACTTCAGTGATATAATTTTTTCTTATCTTGAGACAAAAAGTTTTATTTTTGGTACCTTTTCTTTCTTATTATAATATTCTTCTTTGGCAAGTATACTAGTTGTATCTTCATGTTTTTTCATTTTACCAGTCACTCGTTACTTCTCTTAGTATCCATAGCTAATTTAAAAGAATATATGTCTTGCTGTGATTGTTTCTGCTTACAAAAAATCTTATTTTATGTTTGTTATGTCATATATACGGTTTATGTCATATATATATATATTGACACTCATTCATTTTTGAATCCTCCTTATAGATCTAGGAGAAAATGAGCATAGATCAGACATGCAATAACTCCTTTTGGACTAGGGAGCAGGATAAAATCTTTGAGAATGCCCTAGCGATCTACTTTAATGATAACAATCTATTCAAGAAAATGGAAGAAGCACTTCCTGGAAAATCAGTTGATGATATCAAGGATCACTATAATATACTCTTAGAAGATATCGATGCCATTGATTCTGGACGTGCTCCACTGCCTAAGTATCCGGAAATGCAAAGCAATGCCAACAAAAATTTGAGAGCGGATGTCGAATGGCGAAGAGGCACTCCTTGGACAGAAGAGGAACACAAGTTGGTTTCTTGTACAGTTTTGGGAGTCTGGTCATTTTTTTTTTTTTGGAGTGATGTTTCTGATTTTACAAAATGCATGCAGAAGGCTTTGAGAGTGTAAAACTTTTAAGTAAATGTTGTACTGTGATCTTGTTTCCTGGATAATAACTTATTTCTGTATCTTCCCTACTATAGGTCATTTCTCCGGGGTTAGATATTTATGGAAAAGGAGACTGGAGAAGTATATCTAGGCACTGTGTTATAACAAGAACTTCAATGCAAGTGGCTACCCATGCCCAGAAGTATTTCAAGCGCGTTGAAGCCAACAAGAAAGGGAACAGAAGAGCAAGAGCAAAACCAAGTTTTCTTGATATAATTGGCGTGGGTGCTGAATTCGGTGGTACTTCCCAAGTTCCAATTGCTATGGACATGATTGGACCTGCTTGCGAGGGATCACAAACAGTGCCGAACACTAGCACTGAGAGCATGTGTCATCGAGAAAGCACCAATGCTGAGCAAATGGCAGCAGCAGTCGGAGGAGAGCTCTCAAGTGAAAATGCTTTTGCAAATGTTCATGCTAGCAGTGGAACTTCCAGTCATTCTATCCCTAGAATTGGTAGTGAACTTGAAGCATTACTCAGTCACCCAATGGACGAAGACAATGATATCAATTTGATTTTTGACATTGGGATAGCACCAACTTCTGATGCTGGGATAGCACCAACTTCTCAAACCAGAATGTCCAGTTATGCAGCTGCATGGGAGGCTCCAGCTCAGTTACCTCCCTTTGCCCCCTCATCATACTTTGGTGATGGAGTGTGGTACAGTTTAGACACTCGTCGTTGATGATGAAGGCACTTTTAATATGCATGATCTGATCACAGATCAAATGTTCTGATTTGCTGCACTTGTTTTTTGAAGACTTATTCAATTATGTTAGACAGTATTGCTAGACAGGTGGATTTTGGTTTAAATATTTCAAGAAAAAACATTAGCAATCATTTTTTCAGTGCATTAAGGGCTTTCTTTTACGTGATACGTATGAAGGACTAAAGTAGTCCAACCTCCATACATTAGGGATCAATTTGATCATTTTAAAGTCCACTGATTGTCGGGAAGTCGAATGTCAACTTGAATGTTTACAAAAGAAACTCGTATCCAAGCGTCTTTTAATTTTTCATTCTGCGGAATATGAGTGGCATAAGCTTTTTCTTATAACTATTCGAGAGGAAATTGGAGGACTACCGATTGGTTGACTCGGGAAGTAAAGAATGATAGTTCTATGAGCTCTTATTTGCCAATGGCAGACCTATATACTCATGTCCTATTGCGCATAAACGACATTCTTTTTATCCTTAACGATAGGTAAGTAAAAGCCTTTTTTCAACGAAAACATTTTATCCCTCAGGGGGATTATCCAGTGTGAACCGGAATCAACGACATTGAGCTTTGTATACTAGGTGGTTAAACCCAAAAAAATACAAATTCAATAGCCATGATTCTTATCATCATCATAGTACAACTTTGTCATCCTCCTCACCCCCCTCCCAATAGGAACTACGATCCATAAAACATGCAATCATTTTACTAGTTGAGACATGTATGACAACTCCATTACAAATTAGTAACCAAAGTAGTTTTAAAACCCATGGTTCTGTTTCCACAATAAACGTGTGTGGGGAATGACGACATGCACTGCATATGAACCCATTGAGTCAGAGCTAGAAAAGTGTTCTCTGGTGGAAACACATCAAACTTCTCACAAATAAATCTAGTATATCCCTACAATCATGCCTATATCTACAATCTTCGACTACAATCTCTGACAATGTTGTCTGACTACGCCTAATACATTGAAACGTTGGAGGAACTTCCTTGCTAAAGTTAAGATTCTAAAAAATCTAATTTTGTTGGCGTCATCTAATTTTGTAAAGGATGAAATTTCCTGTCATAAATGACATACTAACATCCATAGGACTTTATTCCCTTTGATGATCTAGTTGCCCACGAACAGGAATCTAAATAGAAAAAAAAAGAGGTAAGGTCAAGATAGTTCTTTGCTAAGCACTTCATCTACCTTCTTGGTAAGGTATTACTATTCTAATTTTTATGTTGATTTTAAAATCTTTAATTTAAATTTCAGACTCTGAAATAATATGTTATCCATGGGTAGGCAGACTTATGTGGTTCGCGGTTTCGCGCAGTCAAAGTTAGATGCATCATGTATTGTGTCGTGGTTTCCTTTTTGGGGGGTGACCATCGGGTATTGTGTTGCTGCAATCTGTAAGAGATGTCACAGAATAAGTACTCTCAAGTTCAACTTTTTCATTTTATAAAATCAAATGATAAGTATCAACTAATGTTAAAACACAATCAAATTGTAAGACAATAAAAGCAATACACACTTCGAGTACAGATAAAAAGAGTGGATAGGTTTTTTCTGAGACACTACACGGTCTAGAATGTTAAGAAACTTCTTGAAAGGAAACCATGTCTGCGCATGTACCTCATTGTGATGAGAAAATTAGTGTACTCTTGGGCAACCAGAAAATTGCTTTCAACATTATGAGTGGGAATAGTGAAAATGAAAAATGGAGAACGGAAACACCCTCAAAGGAGGAAGGGCACAACTGCACAACTAAAGCAACTAATCTAAATGCATCTATAAGTTGAGTACCAATATAATATTGCTACTATGCATCAGAAGATTCAGTACCAACACAAATGATTACGCACTTTTGAGTGTGTGCATATACTAAAAGCGATTAATACATAGCGCTCAGAAAAAAAGTGCTTAATTGTTCTATACTGCATTCAAAATAAGAAAGGATGCAAAGATCACAGATATCAGAAGTCTAAAATAGATCTATATGCAACATAACTTTATCTTTTCAAAAGTACATAAGGTCCCATAGTAGGCAATACGGTTTAAGAAGACGACCAGTCAACATAGATGCATGTTATTTTGTATTTCTTTGACAACTTTTGATCAGGCTACTACCTATCTAGATAGAACGTAGGACTTGAACATTCACACTTCCAGGTATTTAGAAAGTACTCCTAGAAATAAACTAGACTACCATGTAATGACTAATAAATTCTTGCAAAGATTGATGAGTTAGAAGAAGAGTTGGAATCCTAGGGAATCACAAGCAACAAATAGAACATTGCACATATATAGAGAACATTAGAGGGTTGTCTGGTGCACAAAACATTCTGTATTAGCAAGGCACAAGGAAGGGCCGCACCCAAAGGAGTATGGTGCAGACAGCCTACGTGGCTGTTTCCATGGCTCGAGCATGTGATCTATATATCTAGAACATTGTTCAATAGTAATTTACAAATAACTGAGCCCAACTATTAAGTGAAATGTCTAGACATGATTGATGCCTATCATAAGGAACAATTCCTCTATATGTACCTTGTCATAAGGAACGATTGCTATGTACCTTGTCCTTCTTGGAAGTATGCCTGAACTGACTAGTGGAGTAGTATCGTACTACATTTGGTTGCTTAAGCTCAAGAGAGTTGAGTTGAACCTAAAGTAAGGAATCGTTCTCAGTTTGAGAAAAATAACAGTCTTTTAGTTTTTCTTCTTTAGTAAACTTGATGTGATTTCTTGTGTTTTTTTATGACTTCAAAGCTAAACATAACATAGTACTCATGTAGGTTTGCATGGTTGATATCCAAAAATAAGGTTCTTTTCACCTTTTAAAATTATTTTTTTGTAGTGATAAAATAATTAACTTGTTATCTTTTCACCACCAGACATCTTTTTGTAATTGGGTTGGTTTGCTTAGATCCATACAATTCGATTTTCAATTCATTAAGTTTTGTATTGAGTAAAGTTTTCTGCTTGCGTGAATGTACTAGAAGTTTGGCTAAAAATGTGCTTCCAAGTTATCAAAAATTGTAGTTTACCGAATTTGAATGTGAATCTTATAGGTGCTTGATCTAACATTCAAGTTAACTGCTCGGCTAGTTTGGGTTGGAGGGTATATTATAGTCCAAGTTTTTTTTTTTTTCATTTAACTTTTAAGAGATTATTCTCACACAAATTTCTTAAATGGGTACAAAAGATGAACAATCACTCAAAATGATACTAGATGAGCAAATGACCATGAATTTCTATTACTAGATATCTATACCCCCTAAAACATGAGCCAACACAAACACGAGCAATTTAAGGAAAAGACAAGTATGTTAGGCTAAAGACAAAAGTGTTAATGGCATTTCAGTATCTTGACTTTTTTTCTTACTTTGATTTGATTTTTTTTGGTTATGGTATCTTGTTTTAAGGTCGTTCTTATCCTGAATTATTGAAACTTGATTACAGTAATCTCAATATTCTATTAAATAGTCCATACCCTCTTTTTTTCCTCTTTGATTCACACCTGTTGATGTCTACTTTTCGAGAGGTTTTTGTGAATGAAAATTCTTTCCTGGTGAGAACCTCCCTACATTGTATCTTTCTTATGTTGTGTTTTTCTGTTTGGATTTTGATTTTAGTGAGATCTGACCACAACATGTTGAAGATTATGTCTTTATGTTTCTATACAACTAGTAAAATTACTCGCGCCTCGTGCGGAAATTTTATATTACAGAATTTATAAAATAATACTTAAAATCTATCAGTCATTAAAACTAAAACACTATATTATCTTACATAAAATATTAGTAGTAATGAACATTAATAATGTAAAGAAAAATTATAATTATAACATTTTATCATTTATCCTACAATCAATCATCTTTAACTTTATTTTATCATTTATCCTCTTGCTTCCAGGAAGTGTTACTATTTGATATTTTTGGGGAATCAAATGAAGATCAACTTGAGATATTAAATTTTCTAATAAATAAATAATCGTTGTTGAAGGGATAAATAATTTTTTAAAGGCTTAAAAAAGTGAGCAAATATCCTAATTTTAACCTGTAGTAAATTCAATCCTACATTTTGATTCACATATACCATTTTAAAGTCCCCCCACTTAAATGTATCATATGAAATTATTAAAATGGAAAAGTGAAAGGAGAATGTATCATATTGGACAACAATTGAACTTATTATATATACTTGAAATGGAAAAATATTGCACAAAACTATTCTGTTTGTTTGGGTGATTTTTAAAAATCATCATTCCAGAGTGATGGGGTTCAATTTGAAAATACACTTCTATTCAAATCGCATTGTCGAGAAACACATCTATTACTTCAAGAAAAGTATTTACAACTTGCAGTAAACTTGAGAATCTATGCATAGTTCATTTTGAATATGGGCAATTAATTTATTATGTAGTTATCTATATCCTTGGGATTAAAAAAGGATTCAACCTAGTCATATTCCTTTATAGGTCATCTAGCATAACATTGTTGAAGCCTGTCAAAAGTTTATTAATTTTTGTCTTCTTTTCCTGGTTCACTTCGCACATCAAGGTACGATAAGGTTTTTAAGGTCTTTATGTCCTTATTAGGGCATACCAAAGTTGAATTTTGTCTTCAAATGATGGTTGTATAGATCTTTAAGGGTTTTTTCTATTGTACCATCAACAATTTCAGTAGGGAAAAGTTGCGTGAATACTCAAATAACGTGTGTTATTTAATCTGTACTAACAAATACTTATAACAGTAACTTTGCAAAAACATAAAAAATAAAGTTTAAAGCATGTACTCAAAAACAATAATTAATAACATAAGCATAAATTAATAACTGTTAAAAATATATCGGGATCTGTAACAATAGAATGACATAGAAAGGAAAAAATATAGCCCACTGAATGCACATTGTCTCCTTAAGAAAATTATTCCCCTCTAGTACTCGAGGTTTAAAGGAATAAATCCTCTCAGGATACAAAAGCAATGGTGTTAGTGTGAACAAATACACAAATATTTAATTGTGTAGAAGAATAAGAAGAAGTTCATAATTTTCATTGCTTCAAAATGAAAGGAAACCTCTCTATTTATAGACAACAAATGTTAAGTGTGAACAAATGCTTATTGTGCCTTATTGGAAAGGTCATAACTCTTGGGAAAGTTACAACACTTTGGAAAGGTCACGACCTTTCATAAAGTCATAACTTTTTATAAAAGTCGCAACTCTTCATAAAAGTCACAATTTTTCATGAAAATCGCATCTCTTCATATTTCATTCACACATTATAAAATCCAACAACGTGTACTTCAGTTATCAATTCAAAGCTCTAATAAATGACATTGACCTTCAATCTATGAACCCTAGAAAAAATGATTAACTCAAATTACCAAAGGTAAAGTAAGATTATCGAGAATTGGTAGACTAATGCAGGAAACAATGCAAGTATACATAGGATTAAAGGAGAAGTATTCACAATTCCAAAATTAAAATGAAAATTATCAACGTATAACTGTTATATATACATCTGAGCCAACTAACTCACATAGTTTGGCCCAATATTTCATTCTGGTACCACTTGGTTAAACTTAAGTATGGCCTAGTATTCCGATATGGCGATCAATTGCTTAAGTAAATTTAAAGGGGGTTGATATTTATACATATGAAAGATTTGGTGGAGGCATAATTTTTAAGATAGTGGTGACGGTTGTGAAGGTTTTTGAGAGGAGGAAAAGGCTAGTTTTGAAAATAAATAAATTAAAAGGGATTCCTTATTTATGGTGGCACCACGTACGCGGGCCTAGGGTTCTCTTTTATATATGATATGATATATGATATGATATATGATATGATGATTAGATCTTTAGTTTTGACTATATAAAAATAGAATGGAATTGATGGATGTGGAGAGGATATGAACTACGTTTACTATGTGGTTGAATTATAAGTTTTTAGTTTTATAGACGATTGAAGATTTTTTATATCGTGTCTATTTAAGAAAACATTTGCAAAAGCTTATCATTGTTGTAACGTCCCGTATCCGAAAACATACCTTAAAACAGAAGTTGCAGGTGCAACTCACGGATGCCACCCACGAACTGTAGGGTGACCCACGACCCGTGCTGGTGGTACGTGGTTCACATCTGCAACCTCCCAGAACTCAGCCCCTAATTTCATCTATGGGTCGACCCACGACCGAACCCACAGACTGTAGGTCAGAAGACGGACCGTGGATCAGATCCACAGAAACCAGCCTCCAGTACTGATCGACGGTTGACCAGCACGGACCATCAGTCGATCGACGATCTATCGGTCCCGTCTGTTGGTTACTCGGACAAAAGTTAGGTCGGGGGTCTTTTGGTCTTTCCCTATTTCGTTGGACCCCTAAACTACGTCGATTTAACCCTAAACTACATTGTTTTGGTTAGTTTTAGCCTAGAAACATAACTAGAACTTACCTAAGTCAAATCATTCATCAAAACTTAGAAAGTTAGAACGCTAAGAGAGAAAGAAGTCAAGAACGCAACAAGTTTCCTCCAGTTCCAGCCCTGAAATCAAAGGATTTCTCCATGGAATTCATCACCACGTATGTGGGATTTCACTAGTGGGTTCCTTTCGTCCATTAGGTCCCTAGATTTCTATCAGAATCTTGATTCCCTTAATATTATCTAGATTTAGGGTTTCTTGAATGTTAAAATAGTTGGGTTTTAGCTGTTAGAATGTTCCAAATAAGATTATCATGTTATTACTCAGTTTCTCATATGATATTCAGAACCCTAGTTGTATATATTTGTTAGTTCATGAATTATGCATGCTAGGTCAGATTATTCGGTTATTATAGATATACACATGCTTCAGTTTACGAATGTCACATTATCAGTCATAATTGTTACATACTCAGTTTGCATCACAGTTTGAGCTATCCCGTATATTACAAAAATCCAATCTTAATGTGTTAATCATTTAATTTATTGGGGGTAGCATAATACCGAGTTGGACTAGGGTCAGTCACCCATATAGTCCTAGAACTACAAGCCACGTAGGTTGTAAGTCCCCTATGAGGGAATCATTTTAGTGATCACGCCAACATGCCTCTACACCTTTGGCCAACTGTATTGTGTCCTCTCGATGGGGTGTATACATCAGACTCCACATTTAGCTCATGTGGTTTTATGTCGGTTATTAGTAGCTCCCATAGTTCAGTCAGACTCTATTGCATTGACCACATTTCAGTGCAGTCAGTTTTACGTATCAGCATGCTATAAAAGTGGTCTTTGTATTCAGTTAGTTCGGTAATCAGTGTCTATATCATGCTCAGTTTATATCATTGCTTTATTGCTTGTTTAGTTATATGTTAATTCAGCTTTACTCTATATTGCATGCTCAGTACCTCTCAAGTACTGACGCATACTATGCACTACATCTTCTTGTGATGTAAGTTCAGGTTCTCAGCTTCCAGATCACGCATAGATCGGTTCCCGATCTCTAGCTCAGCAGCATCAGTGGTGAGTCCTCATTCTCTGAGGTCAATAGTCACGTTATTTACTTCAGTATTTCAGT
>JAJOOR010007871.1:0-43911 GCA_036250505.1 Solanum acaule
AGGAACTGGGAAAACATTTTTATATAGAGCTTTATTAGCAAATGTAAGATCAAAAGGATTTATAGCTTTAGCAACTGCAAGTTCGGGTGTTGCAGCTTCAATTCTCCCTGGAGGTCGAACTGCACATTCACGTTTCAAAATTCCAATAGATATTGACAATAACTTTACTTGCAACATTAGTAAACAAAGTTCATTAGCATCTCTAATTCGAGATTCAAAATTAATTGTTTGGGATGAAGTCTCAATGGCCAAACATAAAATGATACAAGCTTTAGATATTCTTTTAAAGGACCTAACAGGTAAACCAAATTTATTCGGTGGAAAAGTTGTAGTCTTTGAAGGAGACTTTAGACAGACATTGACTGTTGTTCGCAATGGAAAAAGGGAAGATTTTGTATCTGAGAGCTTATTATATTCCGATATATGGAATAAACTTGAAAAGTTATGCTTATCAGAAAATATTCGAGCAAAAGAAGATCCTACTTTTTGTGAATATTTAATGCGAATTGGAAATGGACAAGAAATAACTAACAACAACAACAACAAAATTGAAATTCCACGTAATTTTATCATTCCTTATACAAATGAAATAGAATCCCTAAATCAATTATTTAGAGAAACTTATCCTAATATAAGGACATTCTTCTCAGACCTATCTTCTATAACTTCCCAAGTTATTTTAACTACAAAAAATGACTTTGTTAACAAAATTAATGATATGCTTATACATCAACTTCCTAATGATGCTAAAATTTATACTGCAATTGATGAAACTCTAGAACTAGGTGATCAATGTCAATTTGAGGATTTCTTACACCTTAAATCCTGCTAATTTACCCCGGTACAAATTGACTTTGAAAAAAGACTATCCAGTTATATTATTGCGAAACTTAAATCCTTTCGAGGGATTATGTAATGGAACACGATTAATATGTCATAATTTTAACAAGCATATTATAAGTGCTACTATTGCCAGTGGTGACTTTAAAAACACACATGTATTTATTCTGAGAATACCATTATTAGCATCAGCAGATGAAAAATTACCTATTGCTTTTAAAAGAACACAATTTCCAATTCGACTATGTTTTGCAATGACAATAAACAAAGCTCAAGGTCAAACATTAGATTTTGGTGAAATTTATTTACGCGAACCAGTTTTCTCACACGGTCAACTTTATGTCAGTTTATCCAGAGCTAAAACTTCCAAAAATGTCAAAATACTAATACGTCCGCCTACAGTTGAAGATACAAATGATCATTCTACGTATAATATAGTATATGAAGAAATCATTCAAAAAGCATTCACCTAAAATCCTAACTCCTCTATCCTTCATAAGGTCAGTAAAGCTTATACTCTCTAGTATATATATATATATATATATATAAGAGAACCTTAGGCCTGCCTACGTAGCGTCACCACAAATCAGAATTTTCTTTTAATTTATTTATTTCCAAAACTAGTCTTCCCCTTTCATGAAAAGTTGTGAATTTAATAAAGAGTTGCGACTTTTATGAAAAATTGTGTCTTTTATGAAAAGTTGCAACTTTAATGAAGAGTTGCAACTTTTATGAAAGGTTGTGACTTTTCCGAAGAATTGCAACTTTTCCAAATAGTTGTAACCTTTCTGATAAGGCACAATAAACATTTGTTCACACTACCCTTTGTTGTCTATAAATAGAGGGATCTCCTGATCTCATTTTAAAACAACGAAAATTCTGAACCTCTTCTTCTTCTTCTTCACAATTAAATATTTGTGTACGTTGCTTATGTTACAGATCCTGGTATGTATTTTCACAATCATTAATTTATACTTATGTTATTAAAGATAAATGACAAGGTATAATAATTTTCATTTTTCTTTACATTATTAATGTTTGTTACTACGTAATCTTGTATGTAAGATAATATAGTGTTTTAGTTTTAATGCCTAATAGGTTCTAAATAATATTTTATATATTCCGTGATATTAAATTTCTGCGCGAAGCGCGGATAATTTTACTAGTTAAAACAATAAAATAAAATAAAAAATAAAACAAGAAATTAAAAAGTAACCAACTTGTAATTACACCATGTAATTAGCCGGAGTTCACAGCCCCTCTCTGAGAAATGAAGAGTGTAATTATCCCCTCCCAATTACACCCAATTATCTGCTGACCAAGTAATTACATGGTCAACCAAACATGCAGGCGATGTAATTACACCTAATTACACCAAATCCAATTACTAGGCCGGCTTTCCAAACATGCGCTAAGTAAACAAGGAAGGTAAAGAATCCAAAAAAGGTTTTACGAACTAGATTTGGGATCCAAATATGAGTTTGATTCGGTAATTTTATTGCGGTTAACACCTATCCTAACTCTTATTACTTATAATCAACATAAAGAGAGATAATGTGGTACATAAAATTCATTCTGAACTTTTTCATGAAATTTACTTTAGCAATATGACTTTATGCATGATTTTTTACCCTCTTATTAATGTTTGAAGGGAATTTAATACTCTTTTTAAATTGAAGAACTAATCTTATTGACGGGCAGTGTATTACACATGCCATCACGTTATTTTCCACCTCAAAATCTTTTTTTTCTTTCATTTCACTTTCTCGCACTTCCATCATCTCCTTTGCTCATATACTTTTGCACAAAGATGTCATGTTTGATGCAATCCATATTGACTCAAGGCCGCTCACTAAAAGCGAACTTCAAATGATGCAAGGATTGTTCACGAAGATAAAAGTTCTTGAGCTTGTGTTGATCGATCATAAAGAAAGGATTTCATACCTTGAAGATTGTTTGGATGGACCTTATTGAGAACCAAATTAAGGGCTTCCACATATGGATGATAGCATCGAAGGTTAAAGGGAAGACAATGGAAGATTATGGTGAGTTTGGCGACACAAGTGTCTGATTTGCTGACACACCAAAGTCCTTATCTGCGGCAAAATTCACCATTGATGGACATGAGTTTGGTGATGATGTTGTCCTTTTGGATGACACACTAAAGTTATTAATTGGCAATGGGATTACTAAGCTCGTCAATCTGCATTTTCTGGGTCACCTTTGAGTCTTGTGTAATAATTAGCCTAAAATTATAAATAGCTAGTTTAGGTTCTCATTTTCGTGGATTGCTTTGAATATTGGTATTGAACCTCTTGAAAAAAGTGTTTGTGAGCTTGGTACAAGCTTTGGTTAAAAAATTGTTTAGAAACATTGATTGCGAGGTGAATCGATTTTTCTCGAGGTCATCGTAAGAGGTAGGTGCTTCATGTAGGATTAACGACTTTAGGTCTTAATTAATATACCTTTTGATTGCTTTCTATCTTTACTTTCTTTTCTTTGATTTTCACATTTTCCCATAATTCGTAGATAGAATTACATCAATGTTCATTTTCATCTCAATAGATAAACAAATGAGGCTTCTACTATTTCGGTTCCTCAAATCCTACATATATATATATACACTTTACTTTATTGGGGAGTTTCTCTAACCGACAACCATCATTATAAGCCTCGTGATTATACACCATCTCGTCCACATTGCTGGAGTATAAAGCCTATAATCCACTTGGGAGACTAAGGATGATATGCGAAAAAGATATCCAGACTTTTTTTATCGATTCAAGTACCCTTTCTTACCCTCACTATTTTTTAGCCGTTCAAGGATGAACGACGGCTAATTTGGTATTTGATGTAACAAACATTAGGTCGTTTTGATTACTAGAGCTTCTTATTCCAGAAAAGACTCTTTCAATAGATTCTAAATGAGTATTTTGGACTATTCAGTAACTATGATTATTTAGTTGACAAATATTTATTAAATAATTAATTTTTATTAGTTGATGATTATGTCATGACTTAAAGTACACCCTAGACGTGACATGACATGGCGTATAGGACCACAAGAGGCCCTACACAAGCCGCTTAGCATACATCATACAAGATAATAGAATTAAAGAGTTCAAAAGATAGCATTTCATATTTGAAAAGAGTTTGACAAAAGTAGCGGAAGTCTAACACAAGTCTCAAAGCCATCTATTATATCAAAGGAGTGATTGAGACGTAACCCATACATCACATACATCATCCAAAATGAAAAGATATGAAATCAATAAAAGAATCTTGGCCCTCGGATCATGAGGACTCAACAATCTTCACTGTCTATACAGGATCACTAACCATGAGTGTGGGAGGTAGGAGCGTCGGATCCTACATTAGGTAAAGCAATGTACACACAAGTATGCATTAGTACATGAAATGTACCATGTATGATAACAATGCATAAGAGTAATGAAATCATGCTAAAAGGAATTTATATGACAGGCAATGACCAAGCTAAATCATGAATTAACATGTTAGAAAACATAAGTCATAACCATGGTCAATGCAAGCTAGACATATTTGAAACACATTCAAGATACTCTTAGAAAGTAACCTTAGTTAATCATTGTGGGAGATTTACATTTAACCGACATAGACCATGTAAGCTATAACATGGAATCCAGTGTCTGCCCCACACCGAAAAGGGGTGTCCTACAAAAATCTTGAGCTAAAGTGGATCCACTAGCTAATGTCTATCTAAGACAATCCTATGGTGGCACATAGTTATGGGACATGGCTAATCACCACTTATCCACTCAGTCCTAAGCATAAATCCCCCAAATTAGTCATTAATCTTAACTTATCTTATAATTTTAGGACATCGATAGTTGCCGCTTGTCTTATCATCCATGGAAGGGCACATCAAGTATCCAATCTAAGCTAGAGTTCATTAGAATAGCTCCTAATTCTTGATTCAAAGTTTAGTTGAGAAAACCTTTCAACCTTATGAGTCCTTCATGTGAGAAAACCCTTTCACATTCATGTTTTGAGTAGTATGTGAGAAATCCTTTCACAACAACAACAACAACAACATCGATGCTTCACTCTCAAAGCAACCTTAAATCATTTATATAAATTTCATAAAGAAACTTGCATATCTTCATAAATTCATCTTTATTGTTTAAAATCCCCATCATATGATCATAGTCAAGAAATCATGGATTACACCTAGGTTCATAGGAATTCAAATTAAAAACATGTAATTACTTTAATTCATGCATAAAAAGACATAAAACAATCAATTGGATCATAATTGAGATGAACCACTGAGATGAAAGAAAACCCTAACTTCAATTGGAGAATTCTAACTTGTAAAATTGAAGAATTTAGGAAACCTATTTAGGAGAGACTGATACTTATCGTGACCAACGACACTAACCTACGGTATGAGTGTCTACGATCGTTGATAATATAGTAACCCAACTAAAGGTTGGGGTCGTGTCCCAAGGGAGTGGTTTTGAGAATTAATAGAAAAATAAAATTAAGTTCTAACTAGTCGTAGATAAAGACATTAACGATTAAAAACATAGTAAATTAAAGGGGGTGACACAAAAGTGTCAAATATCAATTTGGGGTTTTGTCACAAGTAGTAGAAACAACAAAAATAACAAGAAAATCAAGTATGGGGACAAGTTCTTAGGGTGTGACCGCAATACAAGTTGAGATAAATCGTTGGGTACATGCTTTCAATAGGAAATTTGAAAGATAATAGTGACTAGGCTAAGCTTTAGATGGGAATAAGCTCCCTCTCGGGCAACTTACCCCGTTTCAAATGCGTTTCTCTCGGACACCCATTTGCTGCATGAAGGCCAGCCTATGCCTTACACCACTCACTCTCTCAAGCTGAGTGTTAGGATATGGGATTAGGGATCACCCTCTCGGGCAGAACCTCATGTCGACCCACTCCTTAGGCCATCAGTCTAGCGGTCTTGGTTTCGCGACCTCCCTCTCGGGCAAGCCGAAAACACATGGGTGGTTTTTTATTTGCAACTACAAACCCATTAAATTAATCCACAACCACTAGGTGAAATCACCACTAAAATATATCTAACCTATCAACAAGCAAGACCCAACAACAATATCAACACATATTTGCTAAATTACCCCCCAAGAATGGGGGTTTTTAGCCACACATCAAGAAATAACAAAATACACCTAAAATGATACAAAAATCAAATGGGTATAAGCAATTAAACCTTGATTTAAGCAAAGGAAGAAGAATGGAGAAGACCCACTTCCAACTTGGGGAAGATGAAATTCGCCCTTTTTCTAGTTCATCGCCGTTTGTGCTTTGCCTTCAGTATCTGTGCGTTCTGGATCATTGGGAAGTATACTTCTGCTTCGCGAAACTGATCGGCAAAACGTCGACTGCTCTTCTCAACACCTTTTTTATCGTTCTCCTTCAGGGCTTTGCGTACTGGAACAAAGGGCGGAGTGCATCACTTCGGCGAATCGCCAAGCATGCTTGGCGATGCTCTTCGTTCTTTTCAACCTTTTTTGTTTCTTGTTGTGCCTAAGTGTCCATGCTTCCACTAAAATTTCAAATACCTGAAACTTAAGTGTTTTCATTAGATATTTAGACTAAATAAGCATTTGAGGACACTATTTCTATTAAAATAAAGCCCTAAATGAGTCCAATTTGTGGACTCATCAACACCCCAACTTAAACTTTTGGTTGTCCTCAAGTAAAACTCAAGCTCAGCAGTTCAAATAGGATGTCTCAAATAGTGCTACACAAGACTAAATCATGAACATACACAACAAGACTCAAATTACTCATGCAAAGATAAATTGTGTACTCAAAGATTAAAGTTGTGACATGATGCTTATCGTGACCAACGACACTATCCTACGGTATGAGTGTCTACGATCATCGATAATACAGTAACCCAACCAAAGGTTGGGGTTGTGTCCCAAGGGAGCGGTTTTGAGAATTGATAGAAAAATAGAATTTACATTCTAGCTAGTCATAGCTAAAGACATTTGCGATAAAAACATTGTAAATTAAAGGGGGCGATACAAAAGTGTCAAATATCAAAGGGGTTTTTGTAACAAGTACTAAAACAACAAAATAAACAAGAAAAGCAAGTATGGGGAAATGTTCTTGGGATGTAACCGCAATATAAGTTGAGATAAATTGTTGGGTACATGCTTTCAATAGGAAATTTGCAAAATAATAGTGACTAGGCTAAGCTTTAAATGGAAATAAGTTCCCTCTTGGGCAACTTACCCAGTTTCAAATGCGTTCCTTTCGGACACCCATTTGCCGCATGAAGACCAGCCTACACCTTACCCCACTCACTCTCTCGAGCTGAGTGTTAGGATATGGGACTGGGCTCACCCTCTCGGGTTGAACCTCATGTCGACCCACTCCTTAGGCCATCAATCTAGTGGTTTTGGTTTCGCGACCTCCCTCTCGGGCAAGCTGAAAACACATGGGTGGCTTTGTATTTGCAACTACAAACCCTCTAGATTAAATAACAACCACTAGGTGAAATCACCATTAAAATACATCTAACCTATCAGCAAGCAAGACCCAACAAGAATATCAACTCATATTTGCTAAATCACACCCCAAGAATGGGGTTTTTTAGCCACACATCAAGAAATAAGAAATTATACCTAACATGATAATGAAATCAACTGGGTATAAGAAATTAAACCTTAAATTAAGCAAAGGAAAATGAATAGAGAAGACCCATTTCCAACTTGGGGAAGAAGAACTCCTTTCTTCAAGTCTCCACAAACCCTCTCCAAACTTGAGAGAAAAAAACAGAAAAATACTATAGACTAATAATAATTTTTTACTCTAAAATTGTTCTCCCCTTAAAAATGTTCCTCTAACTAGTATTTATAGTTTTCACAAATTGTGCTATGGAGGATTGTTCGGTGACATTAGTCGAGATCGCCGATGAACTCGGTGATCTGCCTTTTTGTCAGCTCATCGCCTTCAGTGTGTTGCCTTTAGCATACTTGCATTTTGGATCATTGGGCGGTACAGTACTGCTTCGCGGAACTGATCTGCGACTCGCCAATTGCTCCTTTCCTCGCCATTTTATCCACTTCCTTCAAGACTTCGCGTATTGGAACGAATGGCGGTTCATGTCATTTCGGCGACTCACCAAGTTGAACTCCGCGATCCCCAAGATTCCATTTCTTGTTCTTTTCGGCCCTATTTGCTCCGTTTTGCGCCTAAGTGTCTATGCTTCCACTAAAACTTCAAATACCTAAAACTTCAGCATTTTAATTAGGTATTGAGTTAAAACAAGCATTCAAGGACACTATTTGCATTAAAATAAAGCCCTAAATGAGTCCAATTTGTGGACTCGTCAACACCCCCAACTTAAACTTTTTCTTGTCCTCAAGCAAACTCAAGTTTAGCCGTTCAAAAAGGGTGCCTCAAATAGTGCTACACAAGACTAAATCATGAATGCGCACAACAAGACTTAATTTACTTATGCAAGGATCAATTGTGTACTCAAAGATTCAAATTGTGACACACCATCACCAAAGATTCTCATGCTCGCAATACTTGCTACTTGTGCAAGTTCAAGCTCAACAAAAATATCTAAATGCCCTCGCACAAAGAATGATTCCATATTCACATACAGATATGGGTCAATTTAAGATCAAGAATCAGATACAACGCTCACACTCAAAAAGAGGAACACAATGCATGTTTTCACTTATAGGTTTGCTCTTATTTTCCAATTGACTTTCGATCTAGCTTACTCAAGATAAAAAAGGTCTTTCTAAGGCTTGTAACGGGGCTGAGTGCAAAGGTATGGTCATTTATGCTTAGTGACTTTTTCCTCGTAAGATGTGGTATTCTCAAAGCATTCCCTTCTTTTCCTTTATCACTTCTTTTTCTAGTGCTTTTAAGTCATCCTTTTATTCACTCCCCATGAATTGCTTGGAACCCCAATATCCTTTGTACTTTATTCCACAAATTTCTTTTTCAATCTCCCTTTTTTTTCTTTTTTCTTTTGGAGGGCTCCATTGTTCTGCAACATGGGTAAAGGGGGACTTCTTATAGCACTTCTTGACTTCTCCTTTTCCTTTTCACCACACCCCCAACTTAGGCTTTTTGTCCTAAGTTGGTTATTCACTAAACCACAAATCAAGAGGATTATAGGTAGCGGATTAAGTAAGGTCTAGGGTTTATCAAGGTTCTTCCAAAGAAAGGTAAGGCTCAAAGGTGTTCAAAAGAGTTTCACACGCTCACAGGTAGGTCACAAAAAGCGGTATATATCAAATTGGCTCATACTCTTTAAAATTGCCTAAGATCATATCAAGAGTACACCTTTCTAAATCAATCAGACTAACAGGGCAAATTCTAGGTTTATTCATGCATGGTTCAAAGTAAGCTAATCACACAAGGCATCGATACTTCAGTCAAGCAAGACTAGACACGTTCTCTAGCGTGCAACGGTCCTTACAAGAAAATCAATTCGGTAAATGGCTAGTCACAACGAGATGCAAAGAGTGCACATATTGTCTATGTAACTTCATTTGGCCTCGTCGTACCCGTGCATTCATGTTTGTTCAAATGAGAGCACTATTCAAGTCATCGGTATTGATTGAAACCGAGACTTAATTTTTTGCAAAAGAACAGCCACTTTCAAAACAAGAGGTGGCGAATTTTTTTTGAAAGGATCAAAATTATTTTGCAATTAAAACAATAGGAGCCATAAGCACAAACATCCACAAAAAAGCAGTACTTAAAACACAACTTAAAATAGACAACCCAAATATTTACAGAACAAAACATGAATGTCAACACAAAAGGTGTGGACCTCACCCCACCACAAATAAAGAGCGTTTGTCCTCAAATGCAAGTAATAAGTGTTAAATGGGAATTGATAAAGTAAACCAGTTGACCCACATATATTTTGATCAACTAGTTGCAAATGAGGCTAGATCTCATCAAAAATAACTCGGGGTGTTGAAAGACTAACCTTGTGTGAAAATGCTCAGCTGCCATGCAATCCACAACTGAGTACAATTTAGCAACGCATAAACTCTAATAATACATGAAATATAAAACTAGCTGCAAGTGTGAGTTAAGGCGTATGAAAAAGTGAGGTAAGCAGTAAATCAGACACTTTGAAACATTTGCTTGGAGGACTTTCCAGTTATCTCCTATTCAGTGACATTAATTATACTGGCATGTTCAGTCGGCGGTACGCCGAATAGTTTGCTTCCTCACGAAAGATTATAGGACCTCTGGTTGCAGGTGAGTCCGAACGACGATTTGCATTGTGCTCGCCTACAAGGTCGGTGATTCGCCGTTAACTTCTTTTTACGTGCGCCGAGTTTTACAGACTCCAAACCCAGATTGTGAGAGTTCAAACGGCGGTTAATAGTTCGATCACCGAATCAGTCCGCGGTTCACCAAAGATGTCATGAGCTTACCGATTCTTTCTTCGTGTCGCTGAATGGACCTGTGGTGCGCATATTTGCATTGTTCGTTCACTATCCACACTTCTATCTGCTCAATTGACACATTATTATTTTATCAAACAGATGTAATTGGTAAGAATCTTGGGTTGCCTCCCAATAAGCACCTTATTTAACGTTGTGGCTCGACGTAGGAATACTATCAAGCATTCTCCAGATACAATTCTTCAACTAAAGTGATTTCCTGGCAGTCCCTAAGGTATAACTTCAAACGCTGTCCGTTAAATTTAAATGGGGGTCTCTCTTTACCTTCAACTTCGATGGCACCATTGGTGAACACTCGTGTCACTCTGAAAGGCCCAGACCACTTGGATTTTAGCTTCCTTGGGAATAGCCTTAGTCATGAGTTGTACAATAACACCCAATCTCCCACATTGAATTCCCTCTGGACTATCCTTGTGTCGTGCCATTTCTTCATTTTCTCTTTGTAAATGGCTGAGCTGTCGTAAGATCTGAGCCTGAACTCATCTATTTCATTCAACTGGTCCAACCTCTCCCTTGAAGCCTTTGTCCAATCTAAATTTAGAGCTTTCAATGCCTATAAGGCTTTGTGTTCTAGCTCAACAAGTAAATGGCATGATTACCAAAAACTAGATGATATGGGGACATTCCTATATGTGTCTTATAAGGAGTCTGATATGCCCATAGGGCATCATTAAGCTTTCTAGACCAGTCGGTTCTGCTGTCGTTTACTGTCTTGGATAGAATGCTTCTGATCTCACGATTTGACACCTCAACTTGTCGCTCGTTTTGGGATGATATGGAGTGGTGACCTTGTGTTTTACTCCATATTTGCTCAATGCACTGGAAAATCACTTATTGCAAAAATGTGATCCTCCATCATTAATGATTGCTCTTGGAGTGCCAAACCGCAAAGATGTAGCGTTTCAAAAAATGGACAACGCTTCTTCCTTCATTATTTAGGAGTGCGACAGCCTCCACCCATTTGGACACATAGTCCACAACTGCTAAGATATACTTTTTTCCAAACGAGCTGACTAATGGGCCCATGAAATCAATTCCCCACACATTGAATAGTTCGATTTCCAAAATAGGTGTAAGGGGTAACTCGTGTCTTCTTGACACTCCGCCTTGCTGCTGACATTGACTATATCTCTTTGCAAAATTGTGGGCATCTTTGTAAAGAGAAGGCCAATAATAACCACTTTGGAGAATCTTAGTTGCGGTACGGTTTCCACTATGATGACCCCCTACTGGTGATGTGTGGTAGGCATGGAGGATCTCTGTTGATTCTTCTTTCGGAACCCACCTTCTTATGACATGATCAACACATTCCCAAAATAAGTATGGCTCGTCCTAGAAGTATCAAATAGGAACCTTTTTTGTTGGTAAGAGTTTAAATCATCGGGAATCAACCCATAGACGATGTAGTTTGCAAAGTCAGCATACCATGGCACGTGTGTGAGTGACAGTGCGAATATCTGCTCGTTTGGGAATGAGTCATTTATTTCCTTTTCCTGCTCAGTACCTGCTTTACTCTCTAACCGCGATAGGTGATTTGTAACTTGATTCTCGGAACCTTTTCGATCTTTCACCTCAAAATTGAACTCTTGCAAGAGTAGCACCCATCTTATTAGTCTTGGCTTCGTATTCTTTTTTGCCATGAGGTATCAGAGTGTTGCACGGTCTGTATGAACAACTACTTTAGTGCCTAGCAAGTATACCCTGAACTTTTCAAAAGCATAGACCACTGCTAGCAACTCTTGTTCAGTGACTGTGTAATTTCGCTGGGCACTATTTAGAGTCTTGCTTGCGTAATAAATTGGGTGAAACAGTTTGGTACGCTTTTGTCCCAATACTACACCTAATGCCATCCTACTCGCATTACACATTACTTCGAATGGTTCTGACCAATTGAGGCTGATGATAATTGGTGTGGATATCAAGTTCTCCTTCAAATATTTAAATGCTGCCTTACAAGCGTCATCAAAGTAGAATTTCACTTCCTTCTCTAAGAGTTTGCATAGCGGTTGTGCAATCTTTGAGAAATCCTTAATGAATCTCCGGTAGAAGCCTGCATGGCCCAAGAAACTGCGAATCCCCTTTACTGAGATTGGTGGTGGTAGTTTCTCAATAACCTCAATTTTTGCTTTGTCAACTTCCAGCCCTTGTTGCGACACTTTATGCCCAAGAACAATGCCTTCTTTCACCATGAAATGGCATTTGTCCCAATTTAGGACTAGATTAGTTTCCACACACCTTTAGAGCACTCGCTCTAAATGTGTCAAGCATTCTTCAAATGTGTCCCCCACGACTGAGAAATCATCCATGAAGATTTCTAGAGAATCCTCAACAATATTCGCAAAGATGGACAACATGCACCGTTGAAAAGTTGCCGGTGCATTACAAAGTCCGAATGGCATCCTTTTGAATGCAAATGTCCCATAAGGGCATGTGAAAGTGGATTTCTTTTGATCTTCTGGTGCGATAGATATCTAGTTGTATCCAGAGTATCCATCCAAAAAACAATACTCCCACTTTTTGATAAACTGTCAAGCATCTGGTCCATGAAGGGCATTGGAAAATGGTCTTTTTCAGTCCATGAATTTAGCTTTCGATAATCCATGCACACCCTCCATCCCGTTAAAGGTCTAGTTGGCACAAGCTCTCCTTTAGCATTTAGGACCACTGTTATGCCACATTTTTTTGGTACGCATTGCACTGGGCTGACCCATTTGCTGTCTGAAATCAGATAGATTACTCCTGCATCAAGCCACTTGATGATCTCCTTTTTTACGACCTCTTGCATCGGGAGGTCCAACCTTCGCTGATGCTCCACACTGGGTTTGCATTCACTGTTTAGCCGAATCTTTTGGGTGCAGATACCGGGCGGGATGCCCACTATATCAATTATGGTCCATCCGATCTCTTTTATATGCTTCTGCAGTACTTCAACAAGCACTTTTACCTACATTTCACTCAGATTTACTGCAATAATCATTGGCAGAGTGTTGTTAGTTTAAAGAAAACATACTTGAGATGGGATGGGAGTACTTTCAGTTCTAAAGTTGGTGGCTCTTTAATTGATGGTTTTGTAGGTGGGCTACATCGGTTTTTCAGGTCGATATCAAACTTAATTGGATTTCGTGCATATGCTCCTAACCCTGTTAGGGTTGCGATCATTTTATCATATTCCTGAATTTCCGATTTGTAATGATTTGCAAGTATTGACTCAAGAGGCTCATTCTTGCGCAGCAGATGGCTCACACTTGCCACTGACTCATCTATAACATCTTCAGTAAACACTACATGGATATCACTTGGTTGCTTCATGGATTTGGAGATGTTGAAAGTTACCTCATCGTCATTCACACGGGATTTCAACTTGCCGCTTTCAACATCCACTAATGCTCTACTGGTTGCTAAGAATGGCCTTCCCAAAATAATGGGGACCTCAACATCAATGTTACAGTCTAAAATTACAAAGTCAGCTGGAAATATGAACCGGTCTACTTTGACCAAGATATCGTAGAGGATCCCAACAGGATGCTTGATCGATCGATCTGCCATGAGAAGTCTCATTGTAGTTGCCTTTGGTTCTCCCAATCCAAGTTGCTTGTATATGACGTATGTCATCAGGTTGATGATTGCTCCTAGGTCACATAAAGCCTTGGCAAATTGGAGCATTCCAAAAGTACACGGGATGGTGAAAGCACCAGGGTCTTCTCTTTTAGTGATTAACTCCTTTGTCATGATCAAACTGCAACTATGAGGCACTTCAATCGTTTCATAATCCAAGATCCTCTTTAGAGTAAAAAAATATTATTAGTCTATAATATTTTTCTATATTTTTCTCTCATGTTTGGAGAGGGTTTTGTGGAGACGTGAAGAAAGGAGTTCTTCTTCCCCAAGTTGGAAGTGGGTCTTCTCTATTCATTTTCCTTTGCTTAATTTACCGTTTAATTTCTTATACCCAGTTGATTTCATTATCATGTCAGGTATAATTTCTTATTTCTTGATGTATGGATAAAAACCCCTCATTCTTGGGGTATGATTTAGCAAATATGGGTTGCTATTCTTGTTGGGTTTTGCTTGCTGATAGGTTAGATGTATTTTGATGGTTATTTCACCAAGTGGTTGTGGTTTAATGTAAAGGTTTTTTAGTTGGGAATACAAAGCCACCCATGTGTTTTTGGCTTGCCCGAGAGGGATTTTGCGAAACCAAAACGACTAGACATATGGCCTGAGGAGTGGGTCGACATGAGGTTCAGTCCGAGAGGGTGAGCCCTAGTCCCATATCCTAACACTCAGCTAGAGAGAGTGAGTGGGGTAAGGCGTAGGCCGATCTTCATGCGGCAAATGGGTGTCCGAGAGGAATGCATTTGAAACTAGGTAAGTTGCCCGAGAGGGAACTTATTTCCATTTAAAGCTTAGCCTAGTCACTATTATTTTACAAATTTCCTATCGAAAGCATCTACCCAACAATTTATCTCAACTTATATTGCGGTCACATCCCAAGAACCTTTCCCCATACTTGCTTTTCTTGTTTATTTTGCTGTTTTAGTATTTGTTACAAAACCCCTTTGATATTTGACACTTTTGTGTCGCCCCATTTAATTTACAATGTGTTTTTATCGCAAATGTCTTTAGCTATGACTAGTTAGAATGGAAATTCTAATTTTCTATCAATTCTCAAAATTGCTCCCTTGGGACACGACCCCAACCCTTGGTTGGGTTACTATATTATCAACGATCGTAGACACTCATACCATAGGATAGTGTCGTTGGTCACGATAAGCATAAAAAATTAGCTCTGAATGGCATCCTTTTGAATGCAAAGGTCCCATAAGGGCATATGAAAGTGGTTTTCTCTTAATCTTCTAGTGCGATAGATATCTGGTTGTATCCAGAGTATCCATCCAAAAAACAATACCATCCTCTTTCTAATAACCTGTCAAGCATCTGGTCAATGAAGGGCATTGGAAAATGGTCCCTTTCAGTCTATGGATTTAACTTTCGATAATCCATGCACACCCTCCATCCCGTTACAGGTCTAGTCGGCACAAGCTCTCCTTTATCATTTGGGACCACTGTTATGCCACCCTTTTTTGGTACGCATTGCACTGGACTGACCCATTTGCTGTCTGAAATCGGATAGATTACTCCTGCATCAAGCCACTTGATGATCTCCTTTTTTACTACCTCTTGCATCGAGGGATTCAACCTTTGCTGATGCTCCACACTGGGTTTGCATTCACTGTCCAACAGAATCTTATGAGTGCAGATACCGGGCGGCATCCCCACGATATCAGATATGGTCCATCCGTTCATGTGCTTCTGCAGTACTTCAACAAGGACTTTTATCTGCATTTCACTCAGATTTGCTGCAATAATCACTGGGAGAGTGTTGTTAGTTCCCAAGAAAACATACTTGAGATGGGATGGGAGTACTTTCAGTTATAGAGTTGGCGGCTCTTCAATTGATGGCTTTGCAGGTGGGCTGCATCGGTATTTCAGGTCGAAATCAAACTTAATTGGATTTCATACATATGATCCTATCCCTGTTAGGCCTACGATCATTTCATCATATTCCTGAATTTCCGATTCGTCATGATTTGCAAGTATTGACTCAAGAGGCTCATTCTTGCTCAGCAGATGGCTCACACTTGCCACTGACTCATCTATAACATCTTCAGTAAACACTACATGGATATCACTTGGTTGCTTCATGGATTTGGAGATGTTGAAAGTTACCTCGTCGTCATTCACACGGGATTTCAACTTGCCGCTTTCAACATCCACTAATGTTCTACCGATTGCTAAGAATGGCCTTCCTAAAATAATGGGGACCTCAACATCAATGTTACAGTCTAAAATTACAAAGTCAGATGGAAATATGAACCGGTCTACTTTGACCAAGATATCGTAGAGGATCCCAACAGGATGCTTGATCGATCGATCTGCCATGAGAAGTCTCATTGTAGTTGCCTTTGGTTCTCCCAATCCAAGTTGCTTGTATATGGCGTATGTCATCAGGTTGATGCTTGCTCCTAGGTCACATAAAGCCTTGGTAAATTGGAGCATTCCAAAAGTACACGGGATGGTGAAAGCACCAGGGTCTTCTCTTTTAGTGATTAAATCCTTTGTCATGATCGCACTGCAACTATGAGGCACTTCAATCGTTTCATAATCCAAGATCCTCTTTAGAGTAAAAATTATTATTAGTATATAATGTTTTTCTGTATTTTTATCTCAAGTTTGGAAAGGGTTTTGTGGAGAATTGAATAAAGGAGTTCTTTTTCCCCAAGTTGGAAGTGGGTCTTCTCTATTCATTTTCCTTTGCTTAATTTAAGGTTTAATTTCTTATACCTAGTTGATTTCATTATCATGTTAGGTATAATTTCTTATTTCTTGATGTAAGGCTAAAAACCCCCATTCTTGGGGTATGATTTAGCAAATATGGGTTGATATTCTTGTTGGGTTTTGCTTGCTGATAGGTTAGATGTATTTTGGTGGTGATTTCACCAAGTGGTTGTGGTTTAATCTAAAGGTTTTGTAGTTGCAAATACAAAGCCACCAATGTGTTTTTGGCTTGACCGAGAGGGAGGTTGCGAAACCAAAACCACTAGACAGATGGCCTGATGAGTTAGTCAACATGAGGTTCAACGCGAGAGGGTGAGCCCTAGTCCCATATCCTAACACTTAGCTAGAGAGAGTGAGTGGGATAAGGCGTAGGCTGGTCTTCATGTGGGAAATGGGTGTCCGAGAGGAACGCATTTGAAACTGGATAAGTTGCCCGAGAGGGAACTTATTTCCATTTAAAGCTTAGCCTAGTCACTATTATTTTACAAATTTCCTTTCGAAAGAATGTACCCAACAATTTATCTCAAGTTAATTGCAGTCACATCACAAGAACCTTTCCCCATACTTGCTTTTCTTGTTTATTCTGCTGTTTTAGTACTTGTTACAAAAACCCCTTTGATATTTGACACTTTTGTGTCACCCCCTTTAATTTACAATGTTTTTTATCGCAAATGTCTTTATCTACAACTAGTTAGAATGGAAATTCTAGTTTTCTATCAATTCTCAAAACCGCTCCCTTGGGAAACGACCCCAACCCTTGGTTGGGTTACTATATTATCGACGATCGTAGACACTCATACCATAGGATAGTGTCGTTGGCCACGATAAGCATAAAAAATTAGCTCTGAATGGCATCCTTTTGAATGCAAAGGTCCCATAAGGGCATGTGGAAGTGGTTTTCTCTTAATCTTCTAGTGCGATAGATATCTGGTTGTATCCAGAGTATCCATCCAAAAAACAATACCATCCTCTTTCTGATAACCTGTCAAGCATCTGGTCAATGAAGGGCATTGGAAAATGGTCCCTTTCAGTCTATGAATTTAGCTTTCGATAATCCATGCACACCCTCCATCCCATTACAGGTCTAGTCGGCACAAGCTCTCCTTTATCATTTGGGACCACTGTTATGCAACCCTTTTTTGGTACGCATTGCACTAGACTGACCCATTTGCTGTCTGAAATCCGATAGATTACTCCTGCATCAAGCCACTTGATGATCTCCTTTTTTACTACCTATTGCATCTGGGGGTTCAACCTTCACTGATGCTCCACACTGGGTTTGCATTCACTGTCCAGCCGAATCTTATGGGTGCAGATACTAGGCTGGATCCCCACGATATCAACTATAGTCCATCTTTTCTCTTTTATGTGCTTCTGCAGTACTTCAACAAGGACTTTTACCTGTACTTCACTCATATTTGCTGCAATAATCACTGGGAAAGTGTTGTTAGTTCCCAAGAAAACATACTTGAGATGGTATGGGAGTACTTTCAGTTCTAGAGTTGGTGGCTCTTCAATTGATGGCTTTGCAGGTGGGCTGCATCGATTTTTTCAGGTTGATATCCAACTTAATTGGATTTCATGCATATGCTCCTAACCCCGTTAGGGCTGCGATCATTTCATCATATTCCTGAATATTTGATTCTTCATGATTTGCAAGTATTGACGCAAGAGTCTTATTCTTGCGCAACAGATGGCTCACATTTGCCACTGCCTCATCTATAACATCTTCAGTAGACATTACATCGATATCACTTGGTTGCTTCACGGATTTGGAGATGTTGAAAGTTACCTCATCGTCATTCACATGGAATTTCAACTTGCCGCTTTCAACATCCACTAATGCTTTGGCAGTTGCTAAGAATGGCCTTCCCAAAATAATGGGGACCTCAACATCAAGTCACAGTTTAAAATCACAAAGTCAGTTGGAAATTTACACCGGTCTACTTTGACCAAGATATCGTAGAGGATCGTAATAGGATGCTTGATCGATTGATATGCCATGATAAGTCTCATTGTAGTTGCCTTTGGTTCTCCCAATCCAAGTTGCTTGTATATGGCATATGGCATCAGGTTGAAGCTTGCTTCTAGGTCACATAAAACCTTGGCAAATTGGAGCATTCCAATAGTACACGGGATGGTGAAAGCACCAGGGTTTTCTCTTTTTGTGATTAACTCATTTGTCATGATCACACTGCAACTATGAGGCACTTCAATCGTTTCATAATCCAAGATCCTCTTCTTGATTACTAACTCTTTCATGAATTTAGCATACCCTGGCATCTCCAGCAATGCTTCCACCAAAGGAAGGTTGATGGACAACTTCTTGAACACAGACAAGGATTTTTTAAACTTCTCATCTTCATTCTTTTTTCTCAAATACTAGGGAAAAGGTGGAGGTATTTTGGGTAAGGGTTGTATTATTTTTTGGAGTTTCATTGGTCTGATTCATTCTTTCTTGTGCTTTCTTGCTGAAGTTTTGATGATCGGTAATTTCTGCTTCTTCCCCACCTTGATTTTCCTCACGTTCTTCTCCTTCATTACCTATCGCTACCTTCTACGGGTAATTACAGCCAACTCTTCTTCCTCATTTTCCTTTGGCATCTTGGTTGTTAGTTGAGCCGATACGAGATTCAATTGACCTTCCAACATCTTAATGGCATTTTCATGAGAGTTCACCTTGCTATTTAGTGAAGAAAATTCATCTCTCATTCCCTTTAGCAAATCATCAGAGCCTTCAACTTTCTCAAGAATTCGTGTCAGTAGATCATTCACCCTAGGGCTACTGTCACTCCTCCTTGATGTCGGGCTGTCACTCAATTGAGTATGGTATTCTTCATGATCGTTATGCTCAGTCCACTCTTGGAAATATCGCCTAGGTCCTTCACCTCTAGGGTGGTTCCAACCTTGATTTCCAATCCGCGGTTGATAGTGCAGGTGGAAACCTTCCTCATTCCTTCTGTGGTTCCGACCTTGATTCCCTCCCGATTTCAAGTTATCATAAAAAGAACCCCCCTCTGCGTGAAACACTTTACAATTGCCTTTCATGTGCTCTTGTAAATTTTCCATCTGAGACAACATATTTTTGATGTTTTCATCCCTCTCTTTTTCTTTATCGAGTTGCTCTTGCATCATCCTGAAACACAGAGGGGAGACTTGATCCTCTTTGGTGTACCAAGCTTGATTTACTCTCGCCATACCATCTAGGAAAAATGAGGCCACCTCAAAGGGCTGTAGCATTATGCCGCCTTGAACCAATTGATCAGCTATCCCTTTGTTGACTGAATCAAGACTTCGGTAAAAATATTGGTGTAGCAACTCACTTGGCAGCCCATGTATTGGGCATTTTAACAGACCTTTTATATCTAATCCTCAACTCATGAATTGGTTCACTCGTTTTTTGTTTGAAATTCAGAATGTTGTCCCTCAACTTCATTATTTTTGACGGGGGAAAGAATCTATTGTGGAAAGCTGGGACTAATTCTTTCCATGATGTGATAAAAATTTTGGGAAGCTCAGACAACCACGTAGTGGCAGCTCCTGTCAGTGACAATAGGAATAAGAGAAGCCTGATGGCTTCTTGTGACCAATTTTTGAATGACAACGGAGCACATACATCCAAAAAGCTTTGGATATGTTCATGTGAGTCTTCATGATCCAAATCCTTCGTATAGGCCCCTTGAATGTATGAGATGGAGTGTTGTGCTAGTGACTTCAAAATTTCCGTTTCCACCACCTTGCGGCAAGCGAATTGCACCTATCTCACCCAATGGAGTGGGGGTCATAAACACTATTTGCATCAACAATGTCATCTCGGTGCAAGTCAATATTCAATGGGTTGTTTGCGTGGCAAGTTGCCCCCACGTCCTCACTCATAATTTCTGTTTTCAACTCAAACAAGTAAAGCAAAGCTAAAACTAAGAAAAACAGAAATTCTTGCCAATGATCCTTGGGATTACATACAATCAAAAACTCAAAGAAAAACAAAACCAAGAGTAAAATTAATAATCTATGATTAATAAGACGGAAATTCTAGTGAAATAAAAATTCTCAAATAATACCACTCCCTGGCAACGACCCCAACCCTTGGTTGGGTTACTATATTATCGACGATCGTAGACAGTCATACCATAGGATAGTATCGTTGGTCATGATAAGCATCAGAATGGCATCGCTGCTTTTTATTATGACTTATGTATGTTGAAGCTATGTTATGTATGATTAGTATGAATATGGTAAGTTATGATGAAATATGATCTTATGAATGTATGCATGAAGTAAGTTGCTTAAGACTTGCCGTGGCACGGTCCTTCGGTCAATCAGAGGCAGTTTGTCCTCTGGTTCAACAAAATCTAGCTCCACAACTACTCCTTTCCTTGCTATATGCTTTTTCCTTTTTCCTTTATCTCCCGATGGGAGATCTTTCTTTCTTTTCTCTGAAGGACGTGATCCTCCTTCATTTATTGTAATACCCTTTGTTGTTTTCTGAGGGGGCTCGTTTAGGTTGGTGCGTACCATTTCTGCAAAAGATCAAGAAGAAATTCAAATGCGAGAATAGAAAAGTTATTGCAGATAGACTCGTTGATCTGATTGGCGAGTCGCTGAATCATTTTGGCAAATCAGAATGAGCACGCCAAATGGATTGGCTCAACAATGAGAAGAAAACAGCGATAGATAGAATCATTCGGTGAATCGCCAACTACTTTCGGTGAGCAGGATGTATCTGCCGAAAGTGACAGTGCAACAGGATCCCAGGGATGCAGATAAAGGGCGATTATAATACTTTCGGCGAGTCACCGAGCATTTTCGGTGCCCTCAGACTTCTTGCCGAAAGTTACAGAATCAAACGTAAATCGAGGCGCCAAATCATCATCGGGGAGGGGGCATTAGTCGAACAACCGAATCGTTCAGCGATCTCGATTTAGCTCGCCAATTGACCCAACGTGCCTATTTATGACCCACCTTCTCGAATTCAATACATGTTGTACTATGGTTGTTAAAGAAATGTCTTGTTGATTGGTTAATATATATGTTGATGCTCATTGATTATGGAAAAGGTAGTTCCTCCTATACTTATGTGAAGTAAAGAGTTTTGAGAATAGTGATATTGTGGATTAAATTCCTATATGATATGATGATATGATGTTATTGATGTAACTGGTTGTTGTGCTGCTAGTTTGAGTCATTGTCTCCCTAGAAAGAAGTCCAAGTGACATTCGGGGACGAACGTTCCTAAGGAGGGGATATTGTAAAACCTCGAAAATTCTATGACTTAATTTAGAGCCGCACCTTATGAATAATGACTTAAAAATAGTTAAAATGATATTTCTAAACCTAAATTAATGCAATTGACTGAGTAAAAGTCTAAACATCAAGAAACGACCACGACGTCTGAAAACTAGAGAAGAATGTGTTCTACTGTGTCCTTAGGTTTTGGGCAAGTTGGGAATGTCGTATGATGGTATAATCTTGTAAAAAGTTTAAATCAAGTAAATATATGTTTATAGGGTCAAAACGTTCGAATATGACTCCCAGGGGCCACCCTAAGGGGCCTCAAGGAGAACCCCAACCTTGGCCAAGCAAGCTGCCAAGGCAGCTTGCAAATTGCATTAGTATAGCTGTAGTATAGTGGTAAGTATTCCCGCCTGTCATATCGGGTGACCCGGGTTCGATCCCCGGCAGCGGCGCCATTTTGATGCTTATCATGACCAACGACACTATCCTACAGTATTAGTGTCTACGATCGTTGATAATATAGTAACCCAACCAAGGGTTGGGGTCGTGTCCCAAGGGAGCGGTTTTGAGAATTGATAGAAAAATAGAATTTACATTCTAACTAGTCGTACCTAAAGACATTTGCGATAAAAATCATTGTAAATTAAAGGGGGTGACACAAAAGTGTCAAATATCAAAGGGGTTTATGTAACAAGTACTAAAACAACAAAATAAACAAGAAAAGCAAGTATGGGGAAAGGTTCTTGGGATGTGACCGCAATATAAGTTGAGATAAATTATTGGGTACATGCTTTCGATAGTAAATTTTGCAAAATAATAGTGACAAGGCTAAGCTTTAAATGGAAATAAGTTCCCTCTCGGGCAATTTACCCCATTTCAAATGTGTTTCTTTCGGACACCCTTTTGCCGCATGAAGACCAGCCTACGCCTTACCCCACTCACTCTCTCAAGCTGAGTGTTAGGATATGGGACTAGGGCTCACCCTCTCGGGCAGAACCTCATGTCAACCCACTTCTTAGGCCATCAATCTAGTGGTTTTGGTTTCGCGACCTCCCTTTCGGGCAAGCCGAAAACACATGGGTGGCTTTGTATTGCAACTACAAACCCTTTAGATTAAACCACAACCACTAGGTGAATTCACCATTAAAATACATCTAACCTATCAGCAAGCAAGACCCAACAAGAATATCAACCCATATTTGCTAAATCACACCCCAAGAATGGGGATTTTTAGCCACACATCAAGAAATAAGAAATTATACCTAACATGATAATGAAATCAACTGGGTATAAGAAATTAAATCTTAAATTAAACAAAGGAAAATGAATATAGAAAACCCACTTCCAACTTGGGGAAGAAGAACTCCTTTCTTCAAGTCTCCACAAAACCCTCTCCAAACTTGAGAGAAAAATACAGAAAAATATTATAGACTTGTAATGGTTCTTCATATGGGTAATAATCAAAAAAACATTTCAATTACAAAGGATCATTGGCAATAATTTCTGTTTTTCTTAGTTTTAGCTTTACTAACTTAATTTTTAGCTTTGCTTTGCTTGTTTGTGTTGAGAATAGAAATTATGAGTGAGGACGTGGGGGACAGTTGCCACTCAAACAACCCATTGAATATTGACTTCCACCGAGATGACATTGATGATGCAAATAGTGTTTATGACCCGCTCCATTGGATGAGATATGTGCAATTCGCTTGCCGCAGAGTGGTGGAAACGAAAATTTTGAAGTCACTAGCACAATACTCCATCTCATACATTCAAGGGGCCTATACGGAGGATTGGATCATGAAGACTCACATGAACATGTTCAATTCTTTTTGGATGTATGTGCTCCGTTGTCATTCAAAAATTGGTCGCAAGAAGCCATCAGGCTTCACTTATTCCCATTGTCACTGACAGGAGCTGCCACTACATGGTTGTCTAAGCTTCTCAAAAGATTTATCACATCATGGAAAGAATTAGTCACAGCTTTCCACAATAAATTCTTTCCCCCGTCAAAAATGATGAAGTTGAGGGACAACATTCTGAATTTCAAACAAAAGGCGAGTGAACCAATTCATGAGTCGTGGATTAGATATAAAAGGTCTCTGCGAAAATGCCCAACACATGGGCTGCCAAGTGAGTTGCTACTCCAATATTTTTACCGAAGTCTTGATTCAGTCAACAAAGGGATAGCTGATCAATTAGTTCAAGGCGGAAAAAATGCTACAGCCATTTGAGGTGGCCTCATTTCTCCTAGATGGTATAGCGAGAGTAAATCAAGCTTACCAAAGAAGATCAAGTCTCCCCTCTATGTTTCAGGCTGACGCAAGAGCAACTCGATAAAGAAAAAGAGAGGGATGAAAACATCAAAAATATGTTGTCTCAGATGGAAGATTTACAAGAGCACATGAAAGGCAACTGTGAAGTGTTTCGCGTAGAGGGGGGTTCTTTTTCCGATAACTTGAAATCGGGAGGGAATCAAGGTCGGAACCACAGAAGGAATGAGGAGGGTTTCCACTTGCACTATCAACCGCGGGTTGGAAATCAAGGTTGGAACCACCCTATAGGTGAAGGACCTAGGCGATATTTCCAAGAGTGAACTGAGCATAACGATCATGAAGAATACCAAACTCAATTGAGTGACAGCCTAACATCAAGGGGGATTGACAGCAGCCCTAGGGTGAATGATCTACTGACATGAATTCTTGAGAAAGTTGAAGGCTCTGATGATTTGCGAAAGGGAATGAGAGATGATTTTTCTTCATTAAATAGCAAGGTGAACTCTCATGCTAATGCCATCAAGATGTTGGAAGGTCAATTTACTCTCCTATCGGCTCAACTAACAACTAAGATGCCAAAGGAAAATGATGAAGAAGAGCTGGCTGTAATTACCCATTGTGGGAATGTAGCGATAGATAATAAAGGAGAAGAACATGAGGAAAATCAGGGTGGGGAAGAAGCAGAAATTACCGATCATCAAAACCTCGGCAAGAAAGCACAAGAAGGAATGAATTAGCACAATGAAACTCCAAAAATAATACAACCCTTACCCAAAAATACCTCCACCTTTTCCCCAGCGTTTGAAAAAGAAGAATGAAGATGAGAAGTTTAAAAAATTCTTGTCTGTGTTCAAGAAGTTGTCCATCAACCTTCCTTTGGTGGAAGCATTGCTGGAGATGCCAGGGTATGATAAATTCATGAAAGATTTAGTCACCAAGAAGAGGATCTTGGATTATGAAATGATTTTAAGTGCCTTATAGTTGCAGTGCGATCATGACAAATGAGTTAATCACTAAAAGAGAAGACCTTGGTGCTTTCACCATCCCGTGTACTATTGGAATGCTCCAATTTGCCAAGGCTTTATGTGAGCTAGGAGCAAGCATCAACCTGATGCCATACGCCATATACAAACAACTTGGATTGGGAGAACCAAAGGCAACTACAATGAGACTTCTCATGGCAGATCGATCGATCAAACATCTTGTTGGGATCCTCTACGATATCTTGGTCAAAGTATGTCGATTCATATTTACAGCTGACTTTGTGATTTTAGACTGTGACATTGATGTTGAGGTCCCCATTATTTTGGGAAAGCCATTCTTAGCAACTGGCAGAGCATTAGTGGATGTTGAAAGCGGCAAGTTGAAATTCCGTGTGAATGACGATGAGGTAACTTTTAACATCTGCAAATCCATGAAGCAACCAAGTGATATCGATGTAGTGTCTACTGAAGATGTTACAGATAAGGCAGTGGCAAGTGTGAGCCATCTATTGCGCAAGAATGAGACTCTTGAATCAATACTTGCAAATCATGACGAATCGGAAATTCAGGAATATGATGAAATGATCGCAGCCCTAACAGGGTTAGGAGCATATGCACGAAATCCAATTAAGTTGGATATCGACTTAAAAAACCGATGCAGCCCACCTGCAAAGCCACCAATTGAAGAGCCGCCAAATCTAGAACTGAAAGTACTCTCATCCCATCTCAAGTATGTTTTCTTGGGAACTAACAACACTCTGCCAGTGATTATTGCAGCAAATCTGAGTGAAGTGCAGGTAAAAGTGCTTGTTGAAGTACTGCAAAAGCATATAAAAGCGATCGGATGGACCATAGCTGATAGCGTGGGCATCCCGTCGGGTATCTGCACCCATAAGATTTGGCTGGACAGTGAATGCAAACCCAGTGTGGAGCATCAGCGAAGGTTGAACCTCCCGATGCAAGAGGTAGTAAAAAAGGAGATCATCAAGTGGCTTGATGCAGGAGTAATCTATCCGATTTCAGACAGCAAATGGGTCAGCCAAGTGCAATGCGTACCAAAAAAGGGTGGCATAACAGTGGTCCCAAATGCTAAAGGAGAGCTTGTGCCGACTAGACTTGTAACGGGAAGGAGGGTGTGCATGCATTATCGAAAGCTAAATTCATGTACTGAAAAGGACCATTTTCCAATGCCCTTCATGGACCAGATGCTTGACAGGTTATTAGAAAGAGGGTGGTATTGTTTTTTGGATGGATACTCTGGATACAACCAGATATCTATCGCACCAGAAGATCAAGAGAAAACGACTTTCACATTCTCCTACGATATGAGTGTCTACGATCGTCGATAATATAGTAACCCAACCAAGGGTTGGGGTCGTGTACCAAGAGAGTGGTTTTGAGAATTGATAGAAAAATAGAATTTACATTCTAACTAGTCGTAGCTAAAGACATTTGCGATAAAAAAAACATTGTAAATTAAAGGGGGCGACACAAAAGTGTCAAATATCAAAGGGGTTTTTTGTAACATGTACTAAAGCAGCAAAATAAACAAAAAAGCAAGTAAAGGGAAATGTTCTTGGGATGTGACCGCAATATAAGTTGAGATAAATTGTTGGGTACATACTTTCGATAGCAAATTTGCAAAATAATAGTGACTAGGCTAAGCTTTAAATGGAAATAAGTTCCATTTCAGGCAACTTACCCCATTTCAAATGCGTTCCTCTCGGACACCCATTTGCCGCATGAAGACCAGCCTACGTCTTACCCCAGTCACTCTCTCGAGCTGAGTGTTAGGGTATGGGACTAAGGCTCACCCTCTCAGGCAGAACCTCATGTCGACCCTCTCCTTAGGCCATCAGTCTAGTGGTTTTGGTTTCGCGACCTCCTTTTCGAGCAAGCCGAAAATACATGGGTGGCTTTGTATTTGCAACTACAAACCCTTTAGATTAAACCACAACCACTAGGTGAAATCACCATTAAAATACATCTAACCTATCAGCAAGCAAGACCCAACAAGAATATCAACCCATATTTGCTAAATCACACCCTAAGAATGGGGTTTTTTAGCCACACATCAAGAAATACGAAATTATACCTAACATGATAATGAAATCAACTGGGTATAAGAAATTAAACCTTAAATTAAGCAAAGAAAAATGAATAGATAAGACTTATTTCCAACTTGGGGAAGAAGAACTCCTTTCTTCAATTCTCCACAAAACCCTCTCCAAACTTGAGAAAAAATATACAGAAAAATACTATAGACTAATAATAATTTTTTACTCTAAAATTGTTCTCCCCTTAAAAATGTTCCTCTAACTAGTATTTATAGTTTTCACAGATTGTGCTGCGGAGGATTGTTCGGCGAAATTAGTCGAGATCGCTGATGAACTCGATGATCTGCCTTTTGGTCAGCTCATTGCCTTTAGTGTCTTGCCTTTAGCATCCTCGCATTCTGGATCATTGGGCGGTACAATACAGCTTCGCAGAACTGATCGGCGACTCCCCAAGTTGAACTCGGCGATCCGCATGATTCTATTTCTTGTTCTTTTCAGCCCTATTTGCTCCGTTTTGCGCCTAAGTGTCCATGCTTCAACTAAAACTTCAAATACCTGAAACTTCAGCATTTTAATCAGGTATTGATATAAAACAAGCATTCAAGGACACTATTTCCATTAAAATAAAGCCTTAAATGAGTCCAATTTGTGGACTCATCATGACACACCATTACCAAAGAATCTCATGCTCGCAATACTTGCTACTTGTGCAAGTTCAAGCTCAACAAAGAGTATATAAATGCCCTCACATAAAGAATGATTCCCTACTCACACACTGAGGTTAATCAATTCAAGATCAGGAATCAGATGCAACGCTCACACTCAAAAAGAGGAACACAATGCATGTTTTTACCAATAGGCTTGCCCTTATTTTCCAATCGATATTCGGTTCGGCTCACTCAAGATCAAAAAGGTGTTTCTAAGGCTTGTAATGGGGCTGAGTGTAAAGGTATGGTGATTTAGGCTCAGTGACTTTTTCCTCATGAGATTAGGTACTCTCAAGGCATTCCTTTCTTTTCCTTTATCAATTCTTTTTTTAGTGCTTCTAAGTCATCTTTTTATTCACCTTCAAGGATTGCTTGGAAACCCAATTTCTTTTGTACATTTTTTTTATGGAGGGTTTCCATTGTTCCACAACACCATGGGTTAAGGGAGACTTTTCTTGCACTTCTTGGCTTCTCCTTTTCCTTTTCACCACACCCCCAACTTAGGCTTTTGGCCTAAGTTGGCTATTCACTAAACCACAAATTAAGAGGATTATAGGTAGTGGGTCAAGTAAGGTCTAGGGTTCATCAAGGTTCTTCCAAAGAAAAGTAAGGCTCAAAGGGTGTTCAAGAGAGTTTCACACGCTCACGGGTAGGCCACAAAAGAAGTATATGTCAAATTTGGCTCACACTCTTCAAAAGTTGCTTAAGATCATTTCAAGAGGACACCTTACTAAATCAATCAGACTGCAAATTCTAGGTTTATTCATGCAAGATTCAAAGTAAGCTCATCACACAAGGCATCGACACTTAAGTCAAACACGACTATACACTTTCGCTAGTGTCGAACGGTCATTACAAGAGAATCAATTCGATAAATGGCTAATCACAACGAGATGCAAAGAGTTCACATATTGTATATGCAACTTCATTTGGTCTCGTCGTAGCCGCACATTCATGTTCGTTCGATTGAGAGCACTATTCAAGTCATTGGTATTGATTGGAACCGAGGATTGAATTTGTACAAAAAACATCCACTTTCAACACAAGAGGTGGTGAAAATTTTCAAAGAATGAAAATTTTTCAATTTTTTGGAAGGGTGTCAAAATTATTTTGCAATTTAAAATAAAAGGAGCAATCAACTCAAGCATCCACAGAAAAGTAGTATTAACACAATTTTAAACAGAACAACCCAAAATATATCAATAAAACACGAACACAAGTAGCACACAAAGGTGGGCCTCACCCCACCACAATTAAAAAGCATTTGTCCTCAGATACACATGACAAAATATCCAAAATGGCAATTAAAGAAAGATAGATAGGGAGGTAAAGAAGGGATCCTTGCTAAGCAGTCACTCCATCAGTCTGGGCATCAGTGCCCGGAGTGTTGTCATTCTGCTTCTGGTTCTCTTATTCTTTTTGCTCTACTTCAGCTTCTGCAGCGATATTAGCCTCGATCATATTGTCCAACTCGTGAGCTGCCACAAAGGCGTGTATCGCATTGCTGAACCCTCGAACCCACGAAGGGACATTAGGGTCGATGGGCATCCTCCTCCTCGAACTGGCTGTCTTGTTCTCGCTCCTTGCAGTTCTCCTGAACTTTTGTGCTCTTATGTGTCTGGGTGGCATGTTTCTTTCTGCAACTTTTGGTCTGACCATGTTTGCAAAGTCTTGAGATAATGTTAGAACATATTTGACAACCAAAACAAAGATATTCGGCTGCAAAAAAACTAGATAGTCCATTCGGCATCCCGCCGAATATATTCGGTGAGCCACAGACAATCTGCCGAAGATCACAGTGCAGAATGAGTTAGGGGTGCAGACAAAGGGCGAATAAGAAGACATTCGATGAGTCGCCGAGTGCTCTTGGTGACCTCATACTTCTCGCCGAAAGTTACAGACGACACAACAAATAAAACATGATAATAAGGGCAAGATAGGGTAAGTAGGCAAACCGTGGAATAGTTCAACGAACTCGTCACAGCTCACCGAATGACCCAACATGCCTACTTTTGACCCAACTTCTCAAAATCAGCCCTACATCCCCCAAAAATGTAATTTAAGCACAAAAAACACAAATCGACCAGGACCCATAACATACGAATACCACTCATCACACATTAACTCCACTCGATGCATTGGAGAACAAGATTTCACAGTTTAGGCAATAAAAGGTGGGGATATCGAAGAAAAATTGACACATAAACAATTAAGCCCAATCAGGGAGGTTCAGCAGATTTCGACAAGATTACAATATTTGCAAATGAGTACAATTTTGACAAGATAATTATGGGGTTCGGGACACTAACCTTTTGTGCTGATCAAATGGACATTGAGATGCTAGGAAGCACTGTAATCCGACTCGTAGCACAATTCAACACTAAAAATACTCTAGAAATGCAAAAATGTAGAAACTAGAGTGCAGGTGTGAGTTTGGACACATAAAAAGTGAGGGAAAGTGAATGAAGTTGAAACTTTTAAACCTTTGGCTTGCAAAAATCGTCCAGTTTTCGCCCACTCGGTGACATTAGTCAAGCTCGCCTACTCACTCGGCAGAACGACAAGTGGTCACTTACCTCGCCAAGTTTTATAGGATCCTCAGTTGATATGGGGGTCCAAACGGCGGATTAGATCGGGATCGCTGACCTGGTCGGTGATTTGCTAATAATTTCTTGGGCTCGCCGACTTTTACAGACTCCAATGTAAAATTGTCTTGAGTCTAACGGTGGTCTAGGTCAGGGTCGCCGACCTCTTCGGCGATGCGCCGACTGGACCTTTTGCTCGCCAATCTGCACTTTTCGATCACTTTCCACACTTCCATATGCATAATCAACACACCATTAGTTTATCAAAGCAAAAATAAAGCAATAAGGGTTCTTGAGTTGCCTCCCAAGCAGCGCCTTAGTTAACGTCGTAGCACGACGCAACTCCCCACTTAAGTTCCATTAGTGGGGTTTGCCTCACTTTCATAAGGTAACCCCTCTTCCCGCTCTGGGTAGAGACATTCCAGAAGCATCTTATCTGGAATTCCATGAGTCGGGCACTACTGCAAGAGAGCCTTAAACCTTTGCCACAACTCATAAACTGACTCACCCTCCAATTTATTGAAACTTAGAATGTTATCCCTTAGCATCATGATTTTCAGAGGAGGGTGGTCTATTAGGTCACCGTTGTTAGCAAATATGCTCAATTTTTCTGTTCAAAACAGCAACACAACCACTAAGTGAAATCACCATTAAAATACATCTAACCTATAAGCAAGCAAGACCCAACAACAATATCAACACATATTTGCTAAATCACACCCCAAGAATGGGGGTTTTTAGCCACACATCAAGAAATAAAAAAATACACCTAAAATGATACTAAAATCAAATGGGTATAAGGAATTAAACCTTGATTTAAGCGAAGGAAGAAGAATGGAGAAGACCCACTTCCAACTTGGGGAAGATAAAATCCTTCTTTCTTTAAGTCTCCTAAGAAACCCTTTCCAAACTTGAGAGAAAATATCCAAAAATGTACTATTCTATTGTGAAAATTAAAATAAATGTTCGACTCTAATGTCCCACACAAAAACTAGTAAAGAGTTTAGTTGCGAACGTTGAATGACTCGGCGATTCGCCCTTCTTCTAGTTCATCGCCGTTTGTGCTTTGCCTTCAGCATCTATGCATTCTGGATCATTGGGCGGTATACTTCTGCCTCGCGAAACTGATCGGCGAAATGCCAACTGCTCCTTTCATCGCCTTTTTGATCCTTCTCCTTCAGGGCTTCGCATACTGGAACAAAGGATAGAGTGCGTCCCTTCGGCGAATCTCCAAGCATGCTTGGTGATGCGCAGGCTTTAGCTTCTTTGTTCTTTTCAGCCTTTTTGTTCCTTTTTGTGCCTAAGTGTCCATGCTTCCACTAAAACATCAAATACCTGAAACTTAAGTGTTTTCATCAGATATTTAGACTAAATAAGCATTTGATGACACTATTTCTATTAAAATAAAGCCCTAAATTAGTCCAATTTATGGAATCATGAAAGACCTCCATAGATGAATACTATCATACCTTGATGTCAAAAGTCCACAATCAATGATGAATTTTGAGACTTGATCTTGAAACCCTAGACTTCTTCTTCAAGCTTTAGAGAGGATGACTTTGGTCAAGTTTAGGGAATTTTGGAGATTGCTTTGAATTTAATAGTTTTAGGACTTAATTCACTCATATAGATCTTGAAATAGGGTTTAAACGACGTAGTTTAGGTAGCAAACACTTTGGGGAAAGACTAAAATGATCCTAACTTAAAAATTGACGTGGGGTCTTAAAAGACGGGCTGCACGTACCGTCTAGTATCATACGGTCCGTGAAACACTTCACCTTCCCGACAAGACTTCACTAAAACGAGCATAACTTTTTACTCCAAACTCGCAATAAGGCAAACTTTGTGGCATTGGAAAGATGACTCAAAGATATTTAATTTGATATATCATGGTCCACCTAATTAATTATTTTCTAAGAGATATCATCATTTGAAGTTAACCTAAAACCAAAAAACTGATGGGTGACGTGTATGGACCCCTTAACAGGTCGTCCAAGTCACCACGGGCCGTTTAGGTGACCCCTGCCTAGGAAGCCTTGGATGGTACTTCACGATTCCCAAGACAGGTTGTGGACCCCTAAATGAGCCGTCTAAGGTGTTGTGAAGGTGACCCCTACCTTGGCAGCCTTGGACAGTCCTTCACAATGACCAAGACATGTCGTAGACCCCTAAACGAACAATTTAAGGTTCCGTGAAGAGTCTATGGTCCTTTTTGGGTTCGTGGACTTGTCCATTTGTCCTTTTTAGCCATTTCTCGCAGTCTGAGGTTTTACAATATCTCCCCCTTGGGAACATTCATCCTTGAATGGAACTCAAACTAGCACGAATAGAGTATGAGAGAAACTAACAACCCAACATTAATGCAACTTCATCAAAATGCACATAACCAAGTAGGAACCTCGACTCCAAACTAAAACATATTTAAAACATCATTTCATAAGACATACATACAAATCATAATCATGAAGCAATCAATCAAGCTAAATCATATCTTTGATATAATCAAATTTTTCATGAGCATGCATGCATAAAAAACATGGGAATGACTAAGACATAAGGATGAACCATGAGGAACTAAATACCTCAAGCTAGAGTGGGGTTGGTGGGAAAGAGATGAGGGTAGCAGGACTTCATATAGGCCTCGGCCTCCCAAGTTGCACCCTCAACTAACTGATTCCTCCAAAAGACCTTCACGGAAGTAACTTTCTTATTTCTTAACTTCTTAACTTGTTGGTCCAAAATCTCAATCGGAACTTCTTCATAAGAAAGATTATCCTTAACTCCTAAACCTTCCAGGGGAAGTATGGATGTCATACATCTAACACATTTCTTCAACTAGGAGACACGGAAAACCGGATGTATCGATGCCAAATTATTAGGCAAATCAAGTTCATAAGCAACTTTACCAAAAAGCTTCAAAATATGATACGGGCCCACATAACGGGGACTAAGCTTCCCTTTTTTTCCAAACCTCAGCACATCCTTAATGGGTGAGATTTTCAAGTAAACCCAATTATGAACATCAAACTCAAGGTCTCTCCTGCTAACATCGGCATAGGACTTTTGTCGACTTTGAGCCGTTTTCAACCTTTCTCTAATAAGTCGAACTTTCTCCATAGCCTCATGTACCAATTCCGAACCTATCAAAGCATCTTCACCCACTTCAAACCAATTTATAAGAGATCCATACCTCCTACCATATAGAGCCTCAAATGGAGCCATACCAATGCTTGAATGATAGCTATTGTTATATGCAAACTCAATCAAAGGTAAATGATCATCCCAATTACCCTTGAAGTCAATTACACAAACTCTATACATATCTTCCAAGGTTTGGATAGTACGCTCCATTTTTCCATCGGTTTAAGGATGAAAGGTCTTACTAAGATTAACACGAGTACCAAGCCCCTTTTGGAAATATTTCCAAAAATGAGAAGTGAATTGGGTACCACGATAAGAGATAATGAATAGGGGCACTCCATGCAACCCAACCATTTCTCTCAAGTAAAACTTAGCATAGTCCTCCACCGAATAAGAAACCTTGACCGGAATTAAATGAGCTGATTTCGTTGTACTATCCACAATAACCCAAATCGAGTAATGTTGTCGTCGGGTGCGAGGTAAACCTACAATAAAGTTCATATTAAAATCTTCCCACTTCTAAGTGGGAATGCTAATATATTGGGATAAACCTCCTGGATTTTGATGCTCAACTTTCACTTGTTGACAATTAGGGCACTTAGCCACAAATTCTGCAATATCCTTCTTCATCCCATTCCACCAATAGACCTCCCGCAAGTCACAGTACATCTTGGTGGTTCCCGGGTGAATGGTATATCAAGAAATATGGGCTTCTAATAAGATTTTCTCTCTCAAATAATCTATATTGGGAACACACAAACAACCTTGATATCAAAGCACAACATCTCCCTTTTTGGAGAAAGCCTCAACAAACTTTTTAAGCACCACTTCCTTCAATTCAACCAAATTAGGATCAAGACCTTTCTTGGCTTTCACATCTGACACAAAAGATAATTTTGAACCATTATGGACCATAACATCGCCTTTGGTGCAATCAACCAACCAAACACCCAACCGGGCCAATATATGAAAATCTCAAACCAACTCCTTTTTACCATCCTCAATATGAGCAACACTACCCATTGACAACCGACTAAGAGCATCCACCACCACATTCACTTTGCCGGGGTGATAGAGGACACTCATGTCATAATCCTTTAGTAACTCAAGCCACCTCCTTTGGCGAAGATTTAGATCTCTCTGATTAAACACATATTGCAAACTTTTGTGGTTGGTAAAGTCATCACATGAACACCATATAGGTAATGCCTCCAAATCTTTACGGCAAAAACAACTACCGCCAATTCTAAATCATGGGTAGGATAGTTTTTTTCATGTAGCTTAAGTTGCCGTGAAGCATAAGCAATAACTTTCTCATTTTGCATAACAACACACCCTATCCCAACTCTTGAAGCATCACAATATACCACAAATCCATTGGATCCTTTCGGTAAAGTCAATACTGAGCAGAGGTAAGTCTATATTCAATTCTTGAAAACTCTTCTCACATGCTTTAGACCATATGAACTTAACTTTCTTTTGGGTCAATGTCATTAATGAAGAGGCAATCGAAGAAAACCCTTCAACAAACCTTCTATAGTAGCCAGCCAAACCCAAGAAACTTCGAATATCTGAAAGGGATAGAGGTCTAGCCCAACTATTAACCGCATCCATCTTTTTAGGATCTACCTTAATACCCTTACTAGAAACAATGTGACCAAGAAAAGTCAAAGATCTTAACCAAAACTCACATTTGCTAAATTTTGCAAAGAGTTGTTGGTCCTTGAAAACTTGCAACACAATCCTCAAATGATTGGTATGATCATCATCACTTCTTCAGTAAATCAAGATATCATCAATAAACATAATCACAAACATATCAAGGTATTTTTTAAACACCCTATTCATCAAATCCATAAATATGGCCGGAGCATTGGTCAAACCAAACAACATTACCAAAAACTCATAATGACCATATCGAGTGCAAAATTCCATCTTCGAAATGTCACCTTCCTTTACCCTCAATTGGTGATATCCCGACCGAAGGTCAATCTTAGAGAGGTAACTCTAACTTTGTTTGACGTGATTTTGGGTATAGATTGGTTGCATGCATCTTATGCCTCTATCGATTGTAGGACTCGGGTGGTTAGATTCCAATTTCCAAATGAGCCTATCTTAGATTGGAAGGGGGACTTCTATGGCTAGAGGTCAATTTGTGTCTTACTTTAAAGTTAGGAAGATGATCTCCAAAGGGTGTACTTACCATCTTGTTATGGGGGAGGATGTTGAATCTGAAACCCCTTCTCTAGAGTCGGTTCCGATAGTGAATGAGATTACGAAAGTATTTCCCGATGATTTACCCGGTGTTCCTCCCGAGAGGGAGATAGATTTTGGTATTGACCATTTATCGGATACACAACCTATCTCAATTCCTCCTTATAGAATGGCTCCGATGAAGTTAAAAGAGTTGAAAGAGCAAATCAAGGACTTGCTAGATAAGGGTTTCATCCAACTGAGTATCTCTCCATGGGGTGCTTCAGTGTTGTTTGTTAGGAAAAAGGATGGGTCTCTTATATTGTGCATTGATTATCGTCAATTGAACAAAGTGACCATTAAGAACAAGTATCCCCTTCCGAGAATTGATGACTAGTTTGACCAACTTCAAGGGGCTAGTTATTTCTCTAAGATTGATCTTCATTCGGGTTATCACCAATTGAGGGTGAGAGGGGTTGATATTCCCAAGACGGGTTTCCGAATAAGATATGGTCAATATGAATTTCTAGTAATGCCCTTTGGTTTGACTAACGCTCAGGCGATGTTCATGGACTTAATGAATAGAATGTTCTGACAATATCTTGACATGTTTATGATCGTGTTTATCGACGATAGTTTGATCTATTCAAGGAATGAGAATGAACATGTGGGCCATTTTGAGAAATGTATTGCATGTTCTTAAGGACCAACAACTTTTCACAAAGTTTAGCAAATGTTAATATTGGTTGAGGTCCGTAGCTTTCCTTGGTCATATTGTGTCAAGCAAGGGTATTGAGGTAGTTCCTAAGAAGATGGATGCAGTCAAGAGTTGGCCTAGACCTCTAATTCCTTCCAAAATTAGAAGCTTTTTTGGTTTGGCCGGTTACTATAGGAGGTTTATTGAGGGGTTTTCCTCCATTGCTTCTGCGTTCACGACTTTGACTCAAAAGAAAGCTAAGTTATAGTTGTTTGAGGCTTGTGAGAAAAGTTTCCAAGAGTTGAAGGATATACTTACTTCTGCTCCGGTGTTGACCTTATCGGAGGGTATAGATGGTTTGGTGGTGTATTGTGATGCCTCTAGAGTTGGGTTGGGATGTGTGCTTACGCAAAATGGTAAGGTGATTGCCTATGCTTCAAGGCAACTTGAAGTCCATGAGAAGAATTATCCAACCCATGACCTCGAGTTACCGGCGGCTGTGTTTGCCTTAAAAATATGGAGGCACTATCTATATAGGGTGCATGTTGATGTTTTCACTGATCACAAAAGTCTTCAATATGCGTTTATTAAAAAGGACTTGAATCTTCGACAAAGAAGGTGGTTAGAACGCTTGAAGGTTTACGACATGAGTGTCCTTTACCATTCCAACAAACCTAATGTTGTAGAGGATGAACTTAGTAGACTATTTATAGGTAGTGTGGCTCATATAGAGGATAAAAATAAAGAATTGGTTTGTGATGTGCATAGGTTGGCTCGGCTAGGTGTTCAACTAGTGGATTCCACCAAAGGTGGTTTCATGGTCCATAATAGGTCCGAATTGTCCTTTGTGATGGTTGTGAAGTCTAAGAAACACCTTTATCCTATACTCATTGAGTTAAAAGAGTCGGTACTCAAAAATTCCATTGAGGCTTTCTCTCAAGGGGGAGATAGGGTGCTTAGGTACCAAGATTGGTTATGTGTTCCCCATGTTGATGGTTTGAGGGAAAAAATTCTAGAGGAAGCTCATAGTTCTCGATATTCTATTCATTCGGGAGCCACCAAGATTATCCGTGATCTACGAGAAATTTATTGGTGGAACCGAATGAAAAAGGATATTGCGGGATTTGTACCCAAATGTCCAAATTTTCAACAAGTTAAGGTTGAGCATCAAAGGCTAGGAGGCTCATTGCAAGATATACCAATTCCCATTTGGAAGTAGGATGAGGTGAATATGGATTTTATTGTGGGTTTGCCTCGTACCCGAAGGCAACATCACTCTATTTGGGTTATTAGAGATCGAATGACAAAATCAGACCACTTTATTCCCGTCAAGGTTTCTCATTCGGCGGAAGACTATGCCAAGTTGTATATAAATGAGATAGTGAAGTTGCATGGGGTTCCTTTATCTATTATTTCATATCGGGTACTCAATTTACTTCACACTTTTGGAAGTCGTTCCAAGAAGGGCTTGGTACTAAGGTTAAACTTAGCCCGACTTTTCATCCCCAAACCGATGGCCAAGCGGAATGTACCATCCAAACATTAGAAGACATGTTGAGGGCATGTGTTTTAAAATTCAAGTCTAATTGGGATGACCACTTGCCATTAATAGAGTTTGCCTATAATAATAGTTGTCACTCAAGTATTGGTATGGCTCCCTTTAAAGCTTTGTATGGTAGGAGATGTAGGTCTCCGATTGGTTGGTTTGAGGTAGGTGAAGTTTCTCTTATTGGTCCCAAATTTGTTTATGAAGCTATTGAAAAGGTCTCACTCATTAGAAAGAGGTTGAGAACGGTCCAAAGTCAACAAAAGTCTTATGCCGATGTTAGAAGAAGGGATCTAGAATTTGAAGTAAATGACTGGGTCTATTTGAAAATATCACCTATAAAAGGTGTGATGAGGTTTGGAAAGAAGGGGAAATTTAGTCCTCGGTATGTGGGCCCTTATCAAATTTTAAAGTGTATGTTGAAGGTTGCCTATGAGTTAGATTTTCCAAATGAGTTGGCTTCGGTTCATCTGGTATTTCATGTTTCAATTCTTAAGAGGTGTATTGGAGACCCGGCATCCATTATCCATTTAGAAGGTTTGGGAGCTGATGAGAGTCTCTTATATGAAGATGTTCCGGTAGAAATCCTAGACCGGCAAGTCAAGAGATTGAGAATCAAGGAAATAGCTTCTGTAAAGGTTTTTATGGAGAAATCACTTAGTTGAGGGTGTTACTTGGGCGGCTGAGGCCGATATGAAATCCTGATATCCTCATCTCTTTTCTTCTACTCCTATTCAAGCTTGAGCTAAGTAGTTCCTCTTGAGTTTTATTGTTTTGGGAGTAATGTGAGTATATGTGTTTTCCATGATTTCCTTATGTTATGCATGTTCTCGATAAAATCCATGCTTAGTAGGAAAATGAGTTTTCATGATTTATGTGTTCCTCATGATTGTTGTGCATTTAGTATGAGTTGCATATTGGACTTCATGAGATGAGTTTATGAACATGCTTTATTATGCTTTTGATGAAATTTCAAATTGACTCCATGATATTTTGTTGAACATGCTTTTATTTGGAGAAGGTAGTTCCTCCTATGAATATGTAAAATGTTGAATTTTTGTGCATAATGGGTTAATAGATTTAGTTCCTACTTCATTATGTTGCATTGATTATGTTTGAGATGGAGTTGAAGTTTCCTACTTTGAATTATGCATTATTTTGATAGTTCATGCATGATGGGTTGCTAGTCTTGAGTCTTTAATTCCATAAGGTATCTAGATCGTCATTCGAGGATGAATGTTCCCAAGGGCATGATAATGTAACACCTCGAAAACTAGTAGGCTTAACTAGAGCTTTGTGTTAGGCTTTAGAGTCGTAAACGTATCTCCCCGTACCTTAAAATTTATGTTTTTGTGTTAGACCATTGAGGCCCTAACCCCAAGGACCAACCAAGGGTCCCTGAGGAGAAACCTTGGAAAATGCCTGGACTGCGACCCACGAGGGGAGACCTACTCCCCGTAGGTCCATCCACGCCCCATGGGTGGGCAGCCGTGGATCAAGCCCCAGGAACCAAGTCCCAGAACGCAAACCACGGTTCACTAGCATGGACTGTGGGTCCAACCACGGTCCGTCGATGGTCGTCGTGGGTGAGGGCTAGAAACTGCCTTTTGGCAGTTAAGTGAGGGGTGTTTTTGGGTTTTCCATTTTAAGTTAGTATTAAGTGATGTCGTTTTACACTAAATTAGAATAAGTATATAAGGATTTAAACCCCCAAATTTTAGTTATCTTCCTCATTATTTCACAATCACAAATCAAAACCAAATTTTCTTAAAATCCTCTCTCTAGAACTCCAAGGAAGAAGAAGAAGAAAGATGAAGCTGGGGTTGGAAGAAGAAGGCTTTTTCACTCAATTTCTTTGAAGAATGAAAGCTAAGGTATGTTAGTCCTTCATCCATGTAGTCCCTCCAAACTCAATTTCAAATTAGTAATTCCCCCAAAAAGGTAGGGTTTTACTCCAAGTCATTGATTCCTTTCCAAAAATGATTCTATTGATTTAATTACTTTATAGTAACATTGAATTGATGTTTTGTTATGGTTTTATGATCAAATATTCCAAGAATCCATGAAATCCCCATATTCCCAATTTATAACTTTGTAGTGTGGGTGAATTGATGAAAGAAGGATATTATGAGATTTTTCTTGTAGTAATTGAACCTTTTGAATTATGCTATTATCCATGACTAATGTAGTAATTTTAGATGTGTGGATTGAGATTAGCTTTGACCTTTGAAAAGGCAAGATATGATATAATGCATGAATTATGAAGGTTATTTATATGCTTTAAGAACACTTTGAGAGTGAAGTGTGCATGATTATGATGATGTCGTTGGGTTGATTGAAAAGCTATTCTCATGAACACATAATGAACATGATGTTAAAGGTTTTCTCACGATATGATGATTCTAAGGTTGAAAGGTTATTCTCATCTATTGAGTCTATGTGCTATAGTATGAATTATGTTTGAATGTGTGTCAAGGCATTCTTTCACGAATATGAACTTAAGTCAAAACTTAATATGTATACTGTGGGAATTATGCTTAGCACCGAGTGGATAACAAATATGAGATCGAAGCTCCCCCGCTAGAAAGGGCGGGTATCTAGAAAGTATCTCTTGAGATGGAAGCTCCACCGCTAGAAAGAGTGGGTTTCTAGTAAAAATCTCCCTTATCCCATAAACTATGTGCCCCCATAGGTCTTTAGCTAGTGGATCCACCTAAAAGCTAATATGTGTTAGTCTTACCTTAGGAAAGTAGGACACCCCTTTTTGGTATGGGTAACATCGGATTCCATGTTAAGCTCACATAGTCTATGTCGATTAAGACTCATTCCCACTATGAACAAGAAGATGATTTATGAGCTATGGTTACTCAAGAAGCTTTACTTAGCATGGTTAGGATTATGGGATCTTATTCATGCATTGGACAAGTAGACTTTGAGGGTACTTATGATATGTTTCACTTATGATATGATGATCGATGTAATGAATATGCTTAGGACTTGTGTTTCCTCTTTAATCTTCAAAGAGATGTTTTAACTTAGTAAAATGCATGCATCCAACTAAAATGTCCCTTTTTGCATGTTTTCAAGGTTTTTATGCATGACTATCATACTTAGTGCATTTTTTGCACTAACCCATATTTTCCTACATTTTTCTCAAGTGTAGGGTCCGGTTCTCAAGATGGTCCCCATTGTGGCTAGAGGTTGGAATTGATCATTCTCCTTGCTTGTTTGGTGAGTCCTCATGATTCTAGGACATATACTATCATTGTAGTTTTATTCTTGTATTTTCACTTTTGGATTATGTTGTTTTGGGGCTATGACCCTATTTTTTATTAGAATATTGTAATAGATGGCTAATTGAGACAAGCCTAGTCTTCCGCTTTCCTTTATGAAATTATTTGGACTTGAAATGCGGTTTTACTCTATATTGTTCTAATGCTTTATGTTATGATATGCTAAGTGGCTTACATGGAGCCTCTCAGAATTCTATATGCCTTGTTATATCTAGGGGGTACCATTGGGTCGTGACATGTTATATGATCAACCCCAAATTTAGCCGCTTTCTGGCTTTGATAGATCCAAGACAGGCTGCCTTTGGGTGGTGGAGAATGGACTCATTGTGCGATGGCATGATTGTGCTACTGATGAACCCAAACATGTATCTAGCAGCTACATTTAAGCCCTTCTTGTTTATAGGCGCTACAGCCTCAATCCACCTCGGGGCGGTGTCAGAAATCAAGGGGGCTAGCCAACCCTTCAGGTCATCCAGAGTCTAGACCTCTATCACCTTCGGTCAGTAATAGTTTCATGGGTTTGGTCGGGTATTACCGACAATTTGTTGAGGGGTTTTCTTCTATTTCCTCTCCATTGACGGCTTTGACTCAAAAGAAGGTTAAGTTTGTATGGTCCGAATTATGTGAGAAAAGCTTCCAAGAATTGAAATATAGACTTACTTCTGCTCCAATTTTGACTTTACGAGAAGGGACGGATGGGTTTGTGGTATATTGTGATGCTTCGAGAATTGGATTGGGATGTGTGCTTATGCAACCTTAAAGGTAATTACCTATACTTTAAGGCAACTTAAGGTCCATGAGAAGAATTATCCGACCCACGATCTTGAATTAGCGGCGGTGGTTTTTGCCTTAAAGATATAGAGGAACTATTTGTATGGTGTCGATGTAGATGTGTTTACCGACCACAAAAGCTTGCAATATGTGTTTAATCAGAAAGATCTGAATCTTCACCAAAGAAGATGGCTTGAGTTACTGAAAGATTATGATATGAGTTTTCTCTATCACCCTGGAAAGGCAAATGTAGTAATTGATGCTCTTTGTAGGTTTTCTATGGGTAGTGTTTCTCACATTGATGATGATAAGAAAGAATTGGTACGAGATGTAGATAGATTGGCCCGTTTGGGTGTTCATATAGTGGATTCCACCAAAGGTGGTGTTATGGTTCATAATGGTACCGAATCATCTTTTGTGAGTGATGTGAAAGCTAAGACATGTCTTGATCCAACGTTGGTAGAATTAAAAGAAGTGATGCTCAAAAAGTCTATTGAGGTCTTTTCCTAAAGGGGAGATAGGGTACTTAGATACCAAGGTTGATTATGTGTTCCAAATATTGATGACTTAAGGGAAAAAATCTTGGCGGAAGCCCATAGTTCTCGGTATTCCATTCACCCGGGAGCAACCAAGATGTATCGTGATTTATGGAAGGTTTATTGGTGGAATGGGATGAAGAGGGATATTGTGGGATTTGTGGCTAAGTGTCCAAATTGCCAACCAGTGAAGGTTGAGCATCAGAAACCAGGAGGTTTATCCCAAGACATTAGCATTCCTACTTGAAAGTGGGAAGACTTGAATATGGACTTTATATTAGGGTTGCCACGTACTCGGTCCAAATACGATTTGATTTGGGTCATAGTAGACCGAATGACGAAATTGACTCACTTTATTCCCGTCAAGGTTCATTATACGACGAAAGACTATGCTAAGTTATATTTGAGGGAAATAGTAAGGTTCCATGGTGTGCCATTGTCCTATATCTCCGATAGAGGTACTCAATTTATTTCTCATTTTTGGAAGTCATTTCGAAAGGGTATTGGCACTAAAGTGAAGCTTAGCACGACTTTTCACCCACAAACCGATGGGCAAGATGAGGGAATGATCCAAACTTTAGAGAATATGTTGAGAGCACGTGTCATCAATTTCAAGGGAAGTTGGGATGATCACTTCCCATTGATAGAGTTCGCTTATAATAATAGCTACCATTCTAGTATTGGTATGGCCCCCTTTGAAACCCTTTATGGTAGGAGGTGTAGATCTCCTATAGGGTGGTTTGAAGTGGGTGAAGTTTCCTTGATAGTACCCGAGTTTGTTCGTGAGGCTATGGAGAAGGTCTGGCTTATTAGAGAGAGGGTAATAATAGCCCAAAGCCGACAAAAGTCCTATGCTGATATTAGAAAAATAGACCTTCAGTTTGAGGTTAGTGATTGTGAAATGACCCAAAAAGTTCTTAAAAATGTGCTTCGGAAGTTACCGGAAACTTGTTTAGCTATAAAAAAAAGTTCGTTTCTTTTTTCGAAAATCCGACTTCATATTCTTGTTTAGGGGGTCAAATTGAGTGGGAAATGGGTCTAACCCAAATTTTAGAGCAACCGTATCAAAATCCGAAATTCCCAAGTGAAGCCTTTTTCGAGGGTCTACTTTGGAGGGTCATATATCCTAGCACACAAATAATTGGGTGGCCAATAACATATCCATGGAAAGCCCTTTGAGTTAGCTACCTAACGCACTTCGTTTCACCTCATTCGGAGTTCGGACGAAG
>JAJOOR010007872.1:0-37339 GCA_036250505.1 Solanum acaule
TAACAAACAACCTCCGAAATCAGTTCTTTATGTATCTTTTGGAACATCCACTTCATTTTCAGCTGAACAAATCAAGGAGCTTGCAATTGGTTTAGAGCTAAGCAAACAAACGTTCATATGGGTATTTAGAAATGCTGATGAAGGAGATCCCGTTACCAATAAATGCGAAAATAATAGATCAGGACCACTTGAATTGCCAGAAGGATTTGAAGAAAGGGTAAAAGGCGTTGGTTTAGTGGTGAGAGAATGGGCACCCCAACAAGAAATTTTGGCTCATCCGTCTACTGGTGGATTTATGAGTCATTGTGGATGGACTTCTTGCTTAGAAAGCATTATTGAAGGTGTGCCGATAGCGACTTGGCCTATTCAGTTTGACCAACCAAAAAATGGTTTTTTAGTCGCAGAAGTATTAAAAATAGGGCTCCATGTTAGGGAGTGGGAGCAACGGAATGAGGTAGTGACTGCTTCCACCATTCAGAATGTAGTTAGCAAATTAATGGCATCAGAAGAAGGTGAAATGATTAGGAAAAGAGCACAAGAACTAAGCAAGGCTGTAAGGTGGTCCACGGAGGAAGGTGGTGTTTCTCGAATGGAGTTGGAGTCTTTCGTGGCGCATATCACGAGATAGAATATTACTATGTTATTAAGTATTTTGGTTGTATTGTTGGTAATTTCCTTTATCAGTACTACTTTGTAGTGTAGTGTCTCTTTACTTTTTCTTTTTAGTCTGTTTTAAAATAAATATCTAAACAATAAATAAAAACGAACCAAGATCATGCTCTTGCTTGAATGAGCCCTTGGCCATTTTCCTTTACTATATAGTCAAAAAAACAAAATAAGAATTATTGTCTTCATTATCATATTATCCACAACGCAAATATAGCTCAATTGTTTTATAAAACAATTAATAAGCTATTTCTTCCAACATAAAATTCAAAGTATCTTCTAACCCAAAACTGATCAAAATCACAAATATCATTTTATTTTTCTGCTTCTAAAACAACCTCATCGAGAAAATGTTTAGCAAAAAACTATATTAAAAAAGATTATTTTATCCCTCAATATAAAATTTCAGGCGAATTCAAATTTAATCGGATTTCAATATATTAGAGCACACTAGATAAAAAACCAAAAAAAGGAAGAACAAAAAGAAAGCACATGTTTATGTCGGCAAACAGGAGAGTACTATGTTATTCTTAGTTGTTAATTGCAAGCCACATATGCGGAGATATGTAAATGTAATGATTAAGAGCCCGTTTGGATTGGCTTAAAAGGTGGTCAAATATATTTTTAAGTTAGTTTTTAATTTTTGGAAGTGTTTGACAAATGTAAAAAATAACTTAAAATAAGTTACGAAGTGCGGCAAGGTAAAAACTGATTTAAAATAAGTCAAAAACGACTTAAAATAAGTCAAAAACGACTTAAAATAAGTCAGAAACCAAAAGTAGGTCTCCCCTACTTTTTATTTTTTGACTTAAAAGTCATTTCAGTTTGATTTTTTATTTTTGACTTAAAAACTATTTTTTTTTAAGTTAATCCAAACGGATTCTACATTGCCCCAACCTTTTCTAAGAATGACAAGAAACAAGCATGTTGAAACCACCTTTTTTCTATAATATAGAAATGGAAAAGAGTATGATATACCTCTCAATTTTGCTATTTAGACCTGATATATTTCTCGTTATGAAAGTAACTCATATATATCCATATCATTATAAAAGAGGCTCACATATACCTTTTATCTAACGACAGTGAAAAAAATAGTTTTAAATTTATATTTTTAACTTTTAATTTTTTTTAAAAATCACGTAGGGGTTCTTCTAGTAAAGTTTAAGGTATATTTTAATCTTTTTCATACATCAATTGTTTTTTGACTTCTTTGATTATCATCATTTGAATTTCTTATTCTTATTTTTTTAATTAATTCTAAGTGTAAGGAAAAAAATTTAAAACTAATTTTTTTGTGGCTATATTATAATTTAAATTATTTTTTCGGCTATATTGTAATTTAGTTTTTTTAAAAGAAAAATTGGGGCATTTATAATAAATTTTACAAGAAAATTAGTGAAACTTAAATAAATTTGACCATCAAAATAATGAATTTAAATTAGTCGTTGAAACAAAAAAATAAAAAAAAAATGTGTGAGGAGGATCAAATATACCTCATATGGATTATATTTTTAAAAAAAGAATAAATAAAAAATTAAATGAAAATTATTTTTCACTTCTGTTAGAAAAAAAAGGTATATGTGAGCCATTTGTATAACATTAGGGATATATATGAGTCACTAACATAAATAGGGTATATCAGTTCTAAATGACAAAGTTGAAGGGTATATTGAACCATTTTCCCTTATAGAAAAGTACATATTGAGATAAGGAGCATTTGAGTGAAACCACTTTTTCTATATACTATAGAAAAATACATATTGAGATAAGGAGCTTTTGAGATATTGATCAAAGTCATACCTCTTGTTTATTGTTGCGTTCAAACGCACACAAGTGCATGCAATCATATAAATAATATAAGATCTTAAATTTAGATATTGTACCCTCAAAAGATTTATCGATTAATTATTTACTAAATTAAACTAATATTTTTATTTATTCAAGCAATAAAATTCAAAGGTTATTGAAATGCTAAAGCAATACTCTAACACATAGATAGGAGAATCTTTACCCCAGACTGGAATTGAAATGCTAAAGTAAACAAAATATAATAAACACCCTATCATAAACACAAAAATACTCAAACATAGTTAAAATATAGTACTTTCATCAAGAACTACACTGAAGCCTTCTCAAGGAACTAGTTTAAACAAGTAGAATGGTTTCTAAGAAAGTACAATTTATAAAAGAAAATGAGTAGAAGCTGTCGGAGATCATTATTATCTTCACCTGAGAAACATCGTTGATCCTGCAACCAGATTATGCTAAGTGGCATAACAAGGATAGTATCAATACAACCACACATACTGGTAGGCATAATTTGAAACCCTAATCCACCATATAATATCATGTAAATAATTAATCAAGAGAAGAAATACAACTTGAAACTACACAACCTCAATCCTCTAACCACAATCCTTAGTACCAGTAACACTACCTTAGGACTCATACACTTTATCTCAAGTCATTATCCCATTTCGCTGCCAACACCGTTACTAGAAACCAATACATCCTGCATATCTTGTCATAACCTAACCTTTTATTGCACTAAGGTTTCCCAAGACTACCCATCTTACAAAACACTAAAGTTACATTATTGATTCTAATTTTAAACTTAGATTTACTCACTATCCCAGTTATTCGATCCTCCACTCTCACTTAAAACCCCATGCCAACAACTCTAGTCAACAAATATAGGCAAGACCCTTCCCCCCTCCCATCAACAACCTTACTTAACAACTAAATAAAACATGCCCAAACTACAACAACAACCGATACATAATCTCAACAGACCTTTTGTAACACCCCATAGTCTAATAGGCCAACTAGGGCTAAGTATGAGGGCTACAAGTCAAGACAAAAGGCCAAGAGCCAAGGCAAAAGGTCAAGGGTCAAGGAAAGTGCCAAGGCTGCCCAAGCTTGCCAAGGCGCTGCCCAAGCTTGCCAAGGCACTGCCCACCTCCACGATAGCCTTGTGGTGGCCACCACAGCCCGTGGTGTCACCCGTGGTGGTGAGTCAGTAGCTCACCAAAGCTGCATCAAGTTGGGATCACCTTTACGAGCCACTTCACGGCTAGTGGTAAAGACCACGGCTCGTGGTGATGCTTTCAACACATGAAGGCCAAGCCAAGTTGGCCTAGCTACTGGTCCAATGACCATGAGCAGTACCACGGCCAGTGGTGAGGACCACAGCTCGTGGTGCCTCTTGTGAGGCCTAGGCAGTAGGCTGCCAAGTGGGGGCTTTTAGGGAAATTCCGGTTTAAGTTAGATTTAAGTGAGGTCGTTTTGCCTAAGCCTAGGACCCTATATAAGTGATTTTAACCCTTTAAAATCACTATTCAAGACATTATTTCCAAAACACCAAAAGAATCCAAAAGTTCATCCTCTCAAATATTCCTCTCTCTAGAACTTTAAGAAGAATAAAGAGTTGGAGCTAGGGTCAAGTCAAGTCTCCATTCCTCAAACAAATTGGGGGATTTGTAATCAAGTTATGATGGCTTATTCATCCATGGAGCCCTATGATTTCCCCAATTTACAAGAAGAATTCCCCAATTGTAGTTAGGGTTTCTTCTAATGTTATGGGTATTGATCCAAATGAGTGGATTATGGTTGCTTATGATCGAATTGATAGAATTACATGATTTTAGGATGAATTTACATGTACCCATGCCTAACCCATTTCTAGAAATATGAAATGATGTAATTGGGTTTTATGCCATGAAAGGGGAAATTGAGGATTTAGATGTAATCTTCTAGAATTTATGAAATACATTGTAGATCTATGGAGAGTTAAGCATATAGACATGGATTGATTGAGATTAATGTATGCATGATGAATCATGATTAGTAGTGATATATATTCGGGGCTATATGATGAAGTAAGATTAGATTGCTTAAGATTGAAGCATACAAGTATGAATTGAATGAAAGCAAGTTTATAGGATGAATTATGACTTGTAGGCTATGATGATTAGAATTGTCCTGAGACTAAGGCATGTATGATGAATGATAATTAATAGGGCTTCTAGAGTAAAGCTAATATGATGAGTTATAATTAAAATGGCTTTGAGAGTAAAGCCTATTTCATGAATTAAGATTATTAAGGCTTTGAGAGTAAAGCTTATATGATGAATGTTGATTTGTAGATAGGATTGTTGTGGAAGGAGCTACCCACATTGACCTATATAATGAATGGATAAGATTATGCATGTTCTTATAGAATCTATGGAACTTCTTTGAGAACACTTTGAGAGTGAACTGTCAATGGTTATGATATTGTTGTTGTGTTGATTGAAAGACTATTCTCATGAACACATAATGAACATGATGTGAGAGGTTTTCTCACATAGAATGATTCTAGGTTGAAAGGCTTGCTCACCTAAAACGAATCTAAGGCTATAGAGCGATCATAAATAGATTATGGATGGTGATAGTTGCTCACGCATAGTTTAAAGAGTTAAGTTAATGATGTACCTTTAATCGGTAGGCCAAGGGCACCTTTTCATGAGTAACTAAAAAGAGTTATTCTAATGATCTAACTTGAATCGGTAGGACTATAAGATGACATGAGGCTTGAGGTAATTCCCCAAGACCTTCATATGAGAAGGATGTGAGGTAAGTTCCCATATTCCTAAGTTAGTAAACAAGAGATGATAAACATGATGTGATTACCCATGTCATGTGATGAGGAGTGTGAGGTGACTACCCTTAATCTATAACTCCTAAAGTAAGGCAAGAGGTGATTACCCATTAGCCTTTATTGTTGATCATGGAGGCGAATACCTATGATTCTTATAAAATGATGTGGAGGCGAATACCTATATCATCTCATGTTGGACATGGAGGCGAATACCTATGATCCTTGTAAAATGATATGGAGGTGAATACCTATATCATATAATAGTGGGGAATGAAGGCGAATACCTATGATTCCCTAAAATGGTCATGGAGGCGAATACCTATGACTATACAAGCAACGCAAGAGGTGAATACCCATTAGCCTTTATAATAGGCATAGAGAGGTGAGTCCCCATGTCTTGAAAGTAAAGCAAGAATAATGTGAATTATGTCATGAAAAGTGAGTAGTTTGGATTGTTGCTATAATGGCCTTCCATGATATATATGACTAGAGGTGAATTGCCATGTCTATAAAAGGTAAGTTAAAGATGAGAATGATTTATTATGAGTTTGAGTGATGGCCTAAGGTTGCCTACATTGATGAGTAAGACTAGTGAAAGATTATGCATGTCTTGGCTATGTATGCCTTGAGGTTACTTTATGGAATATTCCTTTATGTTATGATGACTTATGTGAATTGATGATGTTTGTGACCTATGTATTTATCTCTATGTTTATAGCCTATGTCTTAGGTTGACTAATGCTTATGTTGATGATTTATGCTAGCCATCATATTTAGTACATGTTTGTACTAACGCATACTTTTGCCTACATTCTTATCAAATGTAGGGTCCGGTGATATTGGTTTCCATCCTCGTGGCTAGGTAGAACAAGAAGAGAAGTTTTTGTGAGTCCTCATAGCATTTGAGGGCTTGAACACCATGTCCTTATGCTTTCCATTATATGTTTAGAACTATTGTCTGGGCTATGTCCCAAAGATATTTATGTTTTAGATGGTTTGAGACAAGTGTAATAGACTTCCGCTTTGTTTTATGAAACTTTGATTTTATGAAAATTTTTCAAGTTTCCGCTCATTTCTATTATCTTATGTTATGGTATGCTAAGGGGCTTGTACGAGGCATCTCGGGATCTTGTATGCCTTGTTACATCTAGGGGGTACCCCTGGGTCGTGACAAACTTTATAATTAGAGCACGAGGTTTAGATTGATTCTAGAATGTCTCAAAACCACATCTAGTAGAGTCTTGTTCATAAGTGTGAATCGCGCCATATTTATAAATGAGAGGCTACGAGATGCTTAGGAAACTTCACGTCTTCATTACTCTAAGTCATGCCATAGAGTTGAATTATATATGGTCTTTCTCCTAATCCTTACCCGATGGTCTACAGGATATGACTACTATAAGAGCTAATGCTAGAAGGTATGACGAAGACAATGTGGAGCAAGAAGTTCCTCTCCAAGCTCCTCCTCAAGCTCTGACTGACCCTTTAGGTGAGAATGTGACTAATGCGGAGCTTAGGACAACTTTTCAAGTGTTGGCTCAAGCCATGACGGTCCAAGCCAATAGAGAGGTGGTAGCCTTCGTGAACCCAAATGTGGGTACGACGGCGTCAAGAGTGAGGGATTTTATGAGGATGAACCCTCCAGAATTTTATGGCTCCAAAGTTGAGGAAGACCCTTAAGAGTTTTTTGATGAGGTCTATAAGGTACTTGCTATTATGGGAGTGACTCCGGTAGAGAAGGCGGAATTGGACGCTTACCAATTGAAAGGTATAGCTCAAGTGTGGCACGACCAATGGAAAGAGGCAAGGCTAGTAGAAGCGGGTCTCGTAGAGTGGGAAGTGTTTAAATCTGTATTTCTTGATAGGTTCTTTCCCGTTGAGTTGAGGGAAGCAAAGGTGCAAGAGTTCACTAACCTTCATCAAGGAAGTATGAGTGTGAAAGAGTATGCCTTAAAGTTCACTCAACTGTCTAAGTATGCTCCAACGATGGAGGCGGATTCTAGGGCTAAAATGAATAAATTTGTAACGGGTATATCTGATATGGTGGCTAAAGAGTGTTGTACCTCCATGCTCATTGGTGACATAGACATCTCCCGTTTTATGGTTCATGCACAACAAACTGAAGAGGGGAAACTCAAGGAAAAGTATAGGGAGAAAAAAAGGTCTAGCATGGAGAATGATAATCCTCTCATGCAAGGTCCGATGGACATGGTCGCCCTAGGTATAGACAAGAGTTCCCCGGGCAAGGTTCCTCAAATACTCCTAAGTTCAACCAATAAAGGGTGTCTAACCCTATGCCTCAAGGAGATGGTAGTAGGGTTCTATTGCTAGGGTGTAGTAAGTGTGATAGAAGACATGCGGGTGAATGCTTAGTGGGTTTTAATGTTTGTTTTGGCTGTGGTAAGTTGGGCCACAACATAAGGCATTGCCCTAAAGTTGCTAGAAATGAAATAGATAGTTGTCGTAGGTCTCAACCCTACCCTTCATCCGGTCCAATTAGTTCGGGTGTGAATGCTCCAAAGCAGAATATGTCCTATGAACTCCAAGCTAGAGGTGAACAAGAGTGTCCTTAGGATGTGGCTACCGGTACGTGTTTCATGCTTTATTATATGTTGGTGTAGCTTTGTCTTATATGGCTTGATAGACTTGATATGCTAGTCTTTGATGTTGTGTTTAGTATGAATGGGCTGCATTAGGGTTATCTTCTATTGATGGTAGAACCCGATGTGGTCATTATGAGTTTTGGGTATGTTCCATGGTTTAGAATCATCTTGGGTGATGGATGAGAAAGCCTAGTGATGTCTTGATCCGACCTTAGTAGAATTGAAAGGAATGGTGCTTAGAAAGTCTGAGTAGGCTTGCTCCCAAGGGAGAGATAATGTTCTTAGATAGCAAGGTCATTGAGTGTTATTAATGTTTATGATTTGGGTTTACTTGAATTTCTCACCCTTTAAAGATATAATGAGTTTGGTAAGTCTAGTCCTCATTCTTGTGGACCATATGAAATCTTGAGATATGATGGTGGGGGTGCTTATGAGCTAGGGTGCCTAATGAGTTGGCATTGGTGCATCCGGTTTTCCGTGTCTATATGTTAAAGAAGTGTGTTGGAGATCCGACATTTATAGATCCCTTAGAAGGGTTGAGAGTTAATGAGCATATCTATTATAAAAAAGTACCGATTGAGATTTTAATCCGGCAAGTTAAGAAGTTGAGGAACAAGGAAGTTACTTCCGTGAAAGTGTTATGGAGGAATCTTTTAGTTGAGGGTGCTACTTGGGATGCCAAGGCCGATGTGATGTCCCGATATCCTCATTTTGTTCCTTCTACTCCTCCTTTATCTTGAGATGATAAGTTTCTTTTAGGTTGTATTATGTTTTGGAGTCATATGTGTTTATGTGTTTCCATGATTTCCTTATGTTGTGCATGTTCATGAAAAACATGTGTTTTGAAAGAAAATGAGTTTATATGATTGTTCCCTTGTGTTGTAGTGAATTGAGTATGAGTTTCCTATAGACTTCATGATATGTATTGAAGAACATGTCATAACTTGGAGTTGAGATAATTCCTCCTTGAAGTATGCTCTGAGTATAGATTGCATATACGCTCCATGAGATCGTGTTGAGCATGTTTTAGTATGGAGAAGGTAATTCCTCCTTAATCATGAGAATTGTTGAAACTTCATGCATATTTGGTTGTTAGATGTAGTTCCTATCTTCCATATGATGCATTGAGTATGATTAGTTTGGAATTAATTGTTTCCTCCTTAGTTGGGTGCAATAGATGAGTTGCATGCATGATGGGCTGCTAGTCAAGGGTCGTTTCCTTTAAAAGGTGTCTAGATTATCAATCAAGGATGAGTGTCACCAAGGGGGATATATTGTAACACCCCGTAGTCTAATAGGCCAACTAAGGCTAAGTATGAGGGCTACAAGTCAAGACAAGAGGGCAAGAGCCAAGGCAAAAGGGCAAGGGTCAAGGCTGCCCAAGCTTGCCAAGGCACTGCCCACCTCCACGACACTTTTGACGGCTCGTGGTGGCCACCACGGCCCGCGGTGTCACCCATGGTGGTGAGGCAGTAGCTCACCAAGGCTGCCTCAAGTTGGGATCACCTTCACGAGCCACTTCACGGCCAGTGGTGAAGACCACAGCTCATGGGAAGGCTCGTGGTGATGTCTTCAACTCATGGAGCCCAGGCCAACTTGGCCTAGCTACTCGTCCAAGGACCATGAGCATTACCACGGCCAGTGGTGAGAACCACAGCTCATGGTGCCTCTCGTGAGGCCTGGGAAGTAGGCTGCCAAGTGGGGGCATTTTGGGAAATTTTGGTTTAAGTTTGATTTAAGTAAGGTCATTTTGCCTAAGCCTAGGACACCTATATAAGTGATTTTAACCCTTTAAACTCACTATTCAAGACATTATTTCCAAAACCCCAAAAGAATCCCAAAGTTCATTCTCTCAAATATTTCTCTCTCTAGAACTTAAAGAAGAAGAAAGAGTTGGAACTAGGCTCAAGATCAAGTCTCAATTCCTCAAACAAATTATGGGCTTTGCAATCAACGTATGATGGCTTATTCATCCATGGAGCCCCATGATTTCCCCAATTTAGAAGAAGAATTCCCCAATTCTAGTTAAGGTTTCTTCTATTGTTATGGGTATTGATCCAAATGAGTGGATTATGGTTGCTTATGATCGAATTGATAGAATTACATGATTTTAGGATGAATTTACATGTACCCATGCCTAACCTATTTCTAGAAAGATTAAATTGATGTAGTTGGGTTTTATGCCATGAAAGGGGAAATTGAGGATTTAGATGTAATATTCTAGAATTTATGAAATACATTGTAGATCTATGGAGAGTTAAGCATAGAGACATGGATTGATTGAGATTAATGTATGCATGATGAATCATGATTAGTAGTGATATATATTGGGGGCTATATGATGAAGTATGATTAGATTGCTTAAGATTGAAGCATATAAGTATGAATTGAATGAAAACAAGTTTGTATGATGAATTATGACTTGTAGGCTATGATGATTAGAATTGTCCTGAGACTAAGGCATGTATGATGAATGATAAATAATAGGGCTTCTAGAGTAAAGCTAATATGATGAGTTATGATTAAAATGGCTTTGAGAGTAAAGCCTATTTCATGAATTAAGATTATTAAGGCTTTGAGAGTAAAGCTTATATGATGAATGTTGATTTGTAAATAGGATTGTTGTCAAAGGCATTTCCCTCATTGACCTATATTATGAATGTATGAGATTATGCATGTTCTTATAGAATCTATGTAACTGCTTTGAGAACACTTTGAGAGTGAAGTGTCAATGGTTATGATATTGTTGTTGTGTTGATTGAAAGACTATTCTCATGAACACATAATGAACATGATGTGAGAGGTTTTCTCACATAGAATGATTCTAGGTTGAAAGGCTTGCTCACCTAAAACGAATCTAAGGCTATAGAGCCATCATAAATACCTCATGGATGGTGATAGTTGCTCACGTATGGTTTAAAGAGTTAAGTTAATGATGTACCTTTAATCAGTAGGCCAAGGGCACCCTTTCATGAGTAACTAAAACGAGCTATTCTAATGATCTAACTTGAATCGGTAGGACTATAAGATGACATGAGGCTTGAGGTGATTCCCCAAGACCTTCATATGAGAAGGATGTGAGGTAAGTTCCCATATTCCTAAGTTAGTAAACAAGAGATGATAAACATGATGTGATTACCCATTTCATGTGATGAGGAGTGCGAGGTGACTACCCTTAATCTATACCTCCTAAAGCAAGGTCAGAGGTGATTACCCATTACCCTTTATTGTTGATCATGGAGGCGAATACCTATGATTCTTATAAAATGATGTGGAGGTGAATACCTATATCATATCATGTTGGACATAGAGGCGAATACCTATGATCCTTGTAAAATGATGTGGAGGTGAATACCTATATCATATAATAGTGGAGCTTGGAGGTGAATACTTATGATTCCCTAAAATGGTCATGGAGGCGAATACCTATGACTATACAAGCAACGCAAGAGGTGAATACCCATTAGCTTTTATAATAGGCATAGAGAGGTGAGTCCCCATGTCTTGAAAGTAAAGCAAGAATAATGTGAATTATGTCATGAAGAGTGAGTAGTTTGGATTGTTGCTATAATGGCCTTCCATGAGATGTATGACTAGAGGTGAATCCCAATGTTTATGAAAGGTAAGTTAAAGATGAGAATGATTTATTATGAGTTTGAGTGATGGCCTAAGGTTGCCTACATTGATGAGTAAGACTAGTGAAAGATTATGCATGTCTTGGCTATGTATTCCTTGAGGTTACTTTATGGAATATTCCTTTATGTTATGATGACTTATGTGAATTGATGATGCTTGTGACCTATGTTGTTATCTCTATATTCATAGCCTATGTCTTATGTTGACTAATGCTTATGTTATTCCTGTGTTGATGATTTATGCTAGCCATCATATTTAGTACATGTTTGTACTAACACATACTTTTGCCTACATTCTTATCAAATGTAGGGTCCAGTGATATTGACTTCCATCCTCGTGGCTATGTTCATAGTAGAGCAAGAAGAGAAGTTTTTGTGAGTCCTCATAGCATTCGAGGGCTTAACCGCCATGTCTTTATGTTTTTCATTTTATGTTTAGAACTATTGTATGGGTTGTATCTCAAAGATATTCATGTTTTAGATGGTTTGAGACAAGTGTAATAGACTTCCACTTCGTTTTATGAAACTTTGATGTTATGAAAATATTTTAAATTTTCGCTCATTTCTATTATCTTATGTTATGATATGCTAAGGGGCTTGTTTGAGGCCTTTCGGGGTCTTGTACGCCTTGTTACATCTAGGGGGTACCCGTGGGTCGTGACACCTTTTAAGTAACCCAGATCACCCAAGGATTTCTAAGACATTATCTACAATGTTTAACATGCAATCTCAGTCTTCACAAGAACTACTTTCAGCATTTAAACAGAAATCATCGCCACTCACAGACCAACATGTAATAATTACCTTACAACGAATAAAACTTTGTTCACTCATGAAACCAACACATAAACAAACAATCAAACATTTACCAAGTGTGGTAAGCGAGCCAACCATTTAGTAACATGTACCAAGTGGTATCCGAGTCAATTGATAGATATCCCATACTAGGCATGGTATTAGAGATGTACTAGGCGTGGTACTAGACATAGTACCTGTGCAAATCGAGAATCTATGCTAGGCGTGGTACCTTAGTCAATCAATGAATCACAAATGTCACACAATCATCACCACAACGAGTACAACCACACTTGTAAAATACTTAGCAATTAAGAAAAGTTCATTGCATGAGATTGACAATAAGATATCATTCACATTCATTCCTTTATTTCCTGAACATGCATTATACAAACATTACATATGGATAGTCAACATACCACCTACACACACACATCTATATATAAAGCTCAATATTGAACATCATTATAGGTACACAATCATTCTAGTGAATTTCCTTTCATATTTCAATGAATTACTACATTCTTGTTCATCTTATTTCACTTGATTACAATAAGTCCCAGAATTCCTTTATAACCCACCAATTCACTTACACATAATCATTACAAATACCATCAAAGTGCCATTTAACGATTTCCCAAGATCAAAGAACCATAAAATAGACACCTATCGTAGGTATAAGATTAATGTCACAACCCGAGCCTACACCTTCGATGTGACCGATACTCGAGAATCATTGTGGATTCCCAAGCGAATCTTCATCTTGACTGACTACAAGCGTTAGACTAACTCAATCATACACAAACATCAAACTGAAAAAATGTTTATAGTTTATTGAATGTCAAAAATCTTTGAATATTGAGTATTAAACTTAGGTTTTTTTTTAAAAAAATCTGAAACTGAAAGAGTCTCCAAAACTATTTATCTAAGAAGCATTTACTGTATAAAGATAAGTGTCGAGACAAGACCCAAAACACCTCAAAATTCTACTAACAACTCATTAAAACCGAATTCCTTCAGAAGAAAGGATGCCTCACTCAAAAGTTGACGTGTGGATGAAGTTATCCCAACGGAGCTCCTGTTGAGGATCCTAAGTACCTGAATCTGCATCATAAAAAGATGCAAGTCAAATGACATATGTACATTGAATATATGGATATGTAATATAGCTAAGGAAAATAAATAGCTAAAATAAAAGACGGGAAGTAATTTAACTTAAGTATAGTTTAAATCATGATGAAAATTATTTAAACTCTTTCGGTAAGAATCCAATAATAGTAAATACTGAACATAAATATATAAATAAAAATATACTTTACTTTACTTTAGTTTACTAGGGAGTTTCTCTAATTGACAACCATCACTATAAGCAATGTGATGATATAACGTCTTGCTCACTCTGCCAGAACTGTCTTATACCTTGTCGGGATATAGAATATCTCAACTAAGTGATACATTATAGCTCTGCTCGAAAGCAATAACGAGTCGTCTAAGAAGTACGATTCTTTACCCATGTTGCCTTCATGGTTTATGAAGAATGTGAGTTGTCTGAACTCATCCTCATATCGGTGCTCATTACTACTCCCAATAAATATATACACATACTCAAACGTATAAAACATATTTTTTTTCAATTTTTGTCACGACCCAGACTGTCGTGATTGGCACCCACACTAACATTCCAGTGGGAGAACCACTACTACAACTCAACCCAAGCAACTAAACTAGAACTAAGACATTTAAGTTACGGAAGCAAGTTAAATACTAAGGAAATAAATAGGAGGTTCCCACAAACTCCAACAAAAGTCTAACAAGAACTAAATAATGCGGAAGAAATAACCTAGAACCTGAAAGTCAATGTACCAAAACATCTAAAGTTTAACAAGTCTAAACAAGAAGAAATGTAACCCCAATCTAATGAACTAATCAACTAACTAGAACATAGTCTAAGTCCGGAAATGGTGGACATACACGAAAGAAAACCCATGGCAGCCCGAAAGAATTGGCTCACCCTTGAATTCAAACGATCACTGATCTCCTAAGGAAGGTCTGTAAGTAGCCGGTTGAAGATGACATGTACTCAACAAAAATAAGAGCAAGTACATTATTAGCACACAACAACAGTGTACTGGTAGGATCATGCGGCCATCCCACTAAGTGCAACATACATAAGTCATCACAACAATATAATCATATACATATATATCAACATATATAATACTATCAACATTTACAAACAACGAACAACTTCACATTTTATATCAAATCATTGGTCCTCTCATAGAACCCAAACCCAAACAGTTAGCATATCAGAACGTGGTATCCGATCCCATAATTATGTCGGAATGTGGCAACCGATCTCATAGTTATGTCGAAATGTGGCAACCGATCCAAGTTAGTTATGCCGGAATGTGGCAACTGATCCATTCAACACACCACAATCACAATCACAATCACAAGAACAAGTATCTCATCAAGATCATACATTTAAGTCATGATTTCACGGCAATCATCATTCATCTATCTCATTTACAACAAGTGGAATCAACGTTGCAACATTCATACATATACAAGTATCATAATGAATCAAGAACAAACATACATCACACAATCATAGAATCACAATCATCACCTATCTCGAAACAAACTTGAAACCCTAAGAAACTTGATCCTTCCATTTCTAGATTTGTTCCCCTTGTTCTTGATCTACAGGCAATCAATATAATACGGGAATCAATAAACAATCACTAATTACCCGAATTACTAACAATTCTAGGAACCCTAGATCATATCCATGATCCCAATTATCCAATTTAGGATTGTTTCCACCATAAAATCTATAACACAACCTTTCCCCATCAATATTCACCCATTCTATTACATTCTACGGATCAAAAAATGGATTCGAAGAGTGAAAAGCTTACCTTTAGCCTCAAGATTGGTGAAAAATGAGTAGGAGTCGCCTGGAGTTCGTTCCTTAGCTCTTAAAGTCAAAACGTGCATAATAAGGTCATTTAGGGGTTTATTAACAATCTTAAGTCACGTCGAGCCCGCCACAACGGCCCTCATCCCGCTGTAGCGGACCCGCCAAAGCAGTCAAAACCCCCACCAAGGCGGCTTGCACGAACCAGTGAGCTATTTAAAGAATTCCAAAATTCCAATTTCACAACACACTTCTAACCCACGACTCTCAAAAAATACCTTTCACACTAAAATCAATTTCAGGAGTTCTACTCGCCCTAATTTAATTTTAATTCTGTAAACTCATACGGGTTCCTTAACGAGTTATCTAATTACTCATGAAATCAAAATCATAAATGATTCACCCGATTGTTAATATATTTCCCTACGCCTCAAATACTCTAATTTTGCCCAAATTTGGACAAGGTTGGGAAAATCCAAATACTACGACAAAGTTTTTTCAGCCCCAAATTCTCCCCCGTTGGCTTTTCTATAACGACGGAAACAGGTCGTTACAATAGATACCAATTTACCCATCACTAGTCCTCAAGTGAAAAAAAACTTAGGAAAATAGGCTAAGAAATGAATGAAGTAGTACTTAAATCGACGAACAATTGGGGATACTTATCTGGCATGTCCTACTTAGTTTCCCAAGTAGTTTCCTCAACTGGACGATGCTTCCATTGAACCTTCACGGACTTAATCTCATTGGTCCTCAACTTACGCACATCACGATCAAAAATTGCAATCGAGTCATCCTCATATTAGAGGTCTTTGTCTAACACAATTGAGTCCCTTTTAATAATATAATCTCCGTCACCATGATATTTCTTAATATGTACACATGGAATACCGGATGAAATCCCGATAGGTTAGGAGGTAAAGCCAATTTATACACTACCGGTCCTACACATTCAAGAACCTCAAAGAGACCAATGTATCGCGGACTTAGCTTCCCTTTCTTGCCAAATCTCATCACTACTTTCATGGGTGATACATTAAGAAGAACATTCTCACCAGTTTGAAATGCCATGTCTCTAACCTTATGATCCACATACTTCTTCTGTCTACACTGGGCTGCTAAAAGTTTAGCTTGAATACTACTCATCTTATCTTGAGCATCCTTCACTAAATCAACCCCCAAAGGTTTAATATCTCCAGCCTCAAACCATCCTATGGGTGATCTACATCCCCTCCCATATAATGCCTCAAATGGTGCCATATCAATGCTGGAGTGCTAACTATTATTATAGAAGAACTCACACAAAGGTATGAATTTATCCTAATGCCCTCTAAAATCAAGCACGTATGCCATCAACATGTCTTCTAATACTTGAATAGTCCTCTCCTACTGCCCATTTGTTTGTGGATGGAAGGCTGTACTAAAAGTGAGTTGTGTTCCTAATTCATCATGCAATTTCCTCCAAAACTTGGATGTAAATTGGGTACCACGGTCTGAGATGATAGAGAGGGGCACCCCATGCAACCTCACTATCTCTTTCACATAAACTTTAGCCAATTGCTCAGCATTATAATCAATTCTTACAGGAATAAAATGGGCTGACTTGGTCAATCTATCAACCACTACCTAAATAGAATCAAACTTTCCAAAAGTCTTGGGAAGACCAACCACAAAATCCATGGCTATCATTTCCCATTTCATTCCGGAATTGGCATAAGATGAAGCAAACATGCAGGCCTTTGATGTTCATACTTCACTTGTTGACAATTTTGACACTTCGCCACAAACTCCGTTGTGTCTTTCGTCATGCCAAACTACCAATAAATTCACTTCAAATCTCTATACATCTTGGTCACACCCGTATGAATAGAATATCGCAAACCATGAGACTCTTCCAACAATTTCTCAATCAAGTCATCTACTCTAGGAACACAAATTCTCCTTTTAAAATTAAGTACATCATCTGTATCAAGAGTGGTCTCTTGTGCCTTACCATTCACAATCTTATTTCTAAGCTCCTCCAAATCCTCATCCTCAAATTGTTTGGCCTTTATCTCATCAATGAATGTGGCCCTCACTTCAATGCTAGCTAACACCCCGCCTCTTTCTGAGATTCCCAATTTCATGAACTTAGACTCTAAGGTCTGAATTTCATTTGCCAAAGGTCGCTTGGATATACTCAAGCAAGCTAAACTACCCATACTCAGTGCTTTTTGACTCAAAGAATCTAACACCACATTAGCCTTGCCCGGATGGTATTAAATGGTCACATCATAATCCTTAAGTAACTCCATCCACCTTCGTTGTCTCAAATTCAGATCATTTTGAGTGAACACACGCTGCAAACTACGATGATCAGTAAACACTTCACACTTAACACCATAGAGGTAATGCCGCCAGATGTTAAGAGCAAACACTATCGCTGCTAACTCTAAATCATGTGTTGGATAATTCCTCTCATACACCTTCAATTGACGCGAGGTATAAGCTATAACATTCTTATCCTGCATCAACACAGTACCCAACCCAGAATGAGAAGCATCACAATAAATAATAAAATTCTTACCTTCACTGGTAATGCTACAATAGGTACGGTGGTCAAAAGAGTCTTGAGCTTTTAAAAGCTCTCCTCATGTTTTCCAGTCCATTCAAATGGTATCTCATTTTTGGTCAAGTTAGTCAAGTGAGTGGCAATGGAAGCAAAAACTTTTCACAAATCAACGATAATAGCTAGCGAGCCCCACAAAACTCCTAACTTCCGTCACAAAGCTAGGCCTAACCCAATTCTTAACCGCCTCAATCTTTTGGGGATCTACAATTACCCCTTCTTTTGAAACTACAAGCCCCAAAAATGCAACCGATTTCAACCAAAATTTACAGTTAGAAAATTTAGCATATAACTTTTGCTTCCCAAGAACACCTAAAACACTACAAAGATGGTCAACAAGCTCTTTCTCACTTTTCAAATAGACCAAAATATCATCAATAAACACTATAACAAACGAATCAAGGAACGGTTTGAACACCCCATTCATCAAACTCATGAAAGCTGCAGGCGCATTAGTCAAACCAAACGACATAACCAAAACTCGTAGTGCCCACAGAGAGTTCTAAACGTTGTCTTGGGCACATCCTCAGGCGTAATTTTCATTTGATAGTAACCCGATCTTAGATCAATCTTAGAGAAAATTGATGCACCTTGCAATTGGTCAAAAAGATCATTTATTCGAGGCAAGTGGTACTTATTTTGAATAGTGACCCTATTCAATTATCGATAATCTATACACATTCTCATACTACCATCATTTTTCTTAACAAACAAAACTGGAGCACCCCATGGGGAAGCACTAGGACGAATAAATCCCTTGTCAAGAAGCTCTTGGATTTGGGCCTTAAGCTCTCTTAATTCTACCGGAGCCATGCGATATGGAGGGATAAAAATGGGACGAGTAACAGGTTCTAAATCAATGCAGAAGTCTATATCTCTATCTGGAGGCATACCAGGCAAATAATTAGGAAACACTTCTATAAATTCTGATACCACTGGAATAAACCCAATGGATGGAGCCTCAATCTCAACATCCCTAATAAGAGCAAAATAAGCCAAAAAACCCTACCCTATCAATTTCTTAGCCCAAATGGAGGATATGATCTTAGTTCACTTAGGCTTGTACACCCCTTCTCACTCTAATTTTTTCCTTTCCGGAATTCTAGAGTTACGAACTTAGTATTACAATTAAGTACGACATAATAGGGGGACAACCAAGTCATACCTAAGATTATGTCGAAGTCAATCATATCCAAAATCACCAAATCAACCAAAGTCTGAAAACCCATAAACAAAATAGGAAAAACATGATAGACATGGGTAACTATGACTAACTCTCCAACTGGGGTAGAAACATGGATAGGGGCATTAAGTATATTACAAATCATATCAAACTCTGAGGTAATTCGCACAGATACATAAGAATAAGTAGAACCCGGATCAAATAACACATTAGCCATCCAGTCACAGATAAGAATAGTATTTGTGATCACCATGTCAGACGTCTCTGCCTCATTCTTGCTAGGAAAGGCATAACACTGAGCCCTATCATATTGACGAACCACTTCCCTACCTGGTTGCACATTAGCTCTGCCTGCATTACCATTTCCTCTACATCAACGTCCATATTGATTACCTCATCTCCCACCTTGTAGACATCCTCTAGCATTATTATCATTCCCCACGGGTACCACCGATCTAGACTACTACTGCGCGGAATCTAATACACGTGGGTGGGGATAATCTTTCCTTATATGCACAGGTTCTCCACAGTTATAACAAGTACGATCAAAAGATGGTCTGCCGCCCGTCAAAGGCGCGACTCTCTAGCTATCCTGAAAATTACGAGATGGAGTTTTCGAGTAACTACCTGAAGAAGTGGGCATAGCGGAATGAATTGGCTTGGCTGCAAGCGTTGGCCTTCCGGACCCCTTGGAATAAGAACCTTGAAAGTTACCCGAGTTCTTAACCCTTTTCGCCCATGCCTTAGCTTGACCATCTCACCTCAACCCCTCCAGTTTTTTAACATAGTCTATTACCTCATTAAATCTCCTCCCTTCAGAAGTCATATGAACAGATAATACTTGCAACTTAGAATTTAATCCATTAATAAATAACCGGATTCACTCTTCCTCAGTAGTCACCAATTGAGTAGCATATCTAGAAAAAGCATGTAACTTGTCCTTATAAGCAGCCACAGTCATACCACCTTGCTCCAAAGCCATAAATTCATCTTTCTTGCCATCCCTCAATGTAACACTCCGTATCCGAAACAGACCAAAAATGTAGATTTTGAGAAGTTTCATATGCAACCCATGGTTGCCATCCACAGACCGTAGGTCAGACCACGACCCGTGATGGTGGTCCGTGGTTCACCACTGCAACCCCTCCCCAAACCCAGCTCAAAAAAATCGGCTAAGTCTCGACCCACGGACAAACCCACGGTCCGTAAGTCAGACCACAGTCCGTGGTCTGTGTCCACGGATCGAGGCCTCTTTTACTCAGCCTCTGACACAAACTACGGTCGACCAGCATAGATCATCGTTCGATCTACGGTCCGTAGGTCTTACCGTAGGTGAGAGTCAACAGCCAGTTAGATGAAAATTAATGATTGGGTCAACTTCAAATGGTCATAACTCTTAGCACAAAAAGAAATTATGTGACCCATGACCTATGATATGATAGATAATTAAATCATCTTTCCAATGCCACCAAGTTTACTAAAATCCGACCTTCGAGTAAAAAGTTATCCTCATTTTAGTGAAGCCATGTCGGGCAGACTTGACCGACGACCTCAATCTACGGACCGTAGATTAACCTACGGCCCATAGGTCCCACCCATCGATCACTTCGACAGTAGTTAAGTCAGGGGTCTTACGATCTTTTCCTATTTCATTTAACCCCTAAGCTACGTTGTTTAGACCCTAAATTATGAGGCTTTAGTCAGTTTAAACCCAAAAATATAACTGGAACTTACCTAAGTCAAATCATTAATCAAACTTAGAAAAATTAAAGCGTAAGAGGAGAAGAGAAGTCAAGAACCCTAGTTTAAGAACACAACAAGGTTCCTCCAGTTCCAGCCCTAAAATAGAAGGATTTCTCCGTGGAATTCGTCACCGGGTATGTGGGATTTCACTAGTGGGTTCCTTTCACCCATTAGGTCCCTAGTGTTCAGTCAGTTTCTTGATTCCCTTATTATGACTAGACCTAGGGTTTCTTGAAAGTTAGAATTATTGGGTTCTTAGCTGTTAGAATGATCCAAATAAGATTAGTATGTTAATATTCAGTTTATTACATGAATTCCAGAACCCTAGCTATGTATTTCTTTAGTTCTTGAATTACACATGCTAGGTCAGATATTTCAGTTATTTAGTTATACATGCCTCAATTATTAATGCATCAATATCAGTTTAATTGTTGCATTCTCAGTTTGCATGTTCAGTTTGAGCTATCCAATAACTTACAGAAATTCAGTCATAATGAACTAATCAACTAACTAGAACCTGAAAGTCAATGTACCAAAACATCTAAAGTTCAGCAAGTCTAAACAAGAAAGAATGCAACCCCAATCTAATGAACTAATCAACTAACTAGAACATAGTCTAAGTTCGAAAATGGTGGACATAGACGAAAGAGAACACATGGCAGCCCGGAAGAATTGGCTCACCCTTGAATTCAAACGATCACTGATCTCCTACGCAAGGTCTGTCAGTAGCCGCTTGAAGATGACATGTAATCAACAAAAATAAGAGCAAGTGCAGTATTAGTACACAACCACAATGCACTGGTAGGATCACTCGTCTATCCCACTAAGTGCAACATACATAAGTCATCACAACAATATAATCACATGCATATATATCAACATATACAATATTATCAATATTTACGAACAACAAACAACTTCACATTTTATATCAAATCATTGGTCCTTTGATAGAACCCAAACCCACACAGTTAGCATACCAAAACGTGGTATCCGATCCCATAATTATGCCGGAATGTGGCAACTGATCCCATAGTTATGCCGGAATGTGGTAACCGATCTAAGTTAGTTATGCCGGAACGTGGCAACCGATTCATTCAACACACCACAATCACAATCACAAGTATATCATCAAGATCATACATTTAAGTCATGATTTCATGGCAATCATCATTCATCTATCTCATTTACAACAAATGTGATCAACATTGCAACATTTATACATATACAAGTATCATAATGAAGCAAAAACAAACATACATCACACAATCATAGAATCACAACCATCACCTACCTCGAAACAAGCTTGAAACCCTAAGAAACTTGATTCTTCCCTTTCCGGATTCATTTCACTTATTCTTGGTCTACAAACAATCAATATAATACGAGAATCAATAAACAATCATTAATTACCCAAATTACAAATAATTCTATGAACCCTAGATCATACCCATGATCCCAATTATCCAATTTATGATTGTTTCCACCATAGAATCTATAACAAAACCTTCCCTTAACAATATACACCCATTTTATTACGTTATACGGATTGAAAAATGGATTCGGAGAGTGAAAACACTTACCTTTAGCCTCAATAATGGTGAAAAATGAGTAGGAGCCGCCTGGGATTCGTTCCGTAGCTCTAAAACTCAAAAAGTGCATAATAAGGTCGTTTAGGGATTTATTAACGACCTTAAGTCGCGTCGAGCCCGCCACAGCGGCCCTCATCCTGCTGTAGCGGCCCCAGCGCCAAAGCGGCCAAAACCCCCGCCAAGGTGGCTTGCACGAACCAGTGAGCTATTTAAAGAATTCCAAAATCCCCATTTCACAACACACCTCTAACCCACAATGCTTAGAAAATACCCTTCACGCTAAGATCGATTTCGGGAGTTCTTCTCGCCCGAATTCAATTCCATAAAGTCGGATGAGTTCCTTACCGAGTTATATAACTACTATTGAAATAAAAATTATAAATAATTCACCCGATTATTACCAGATTTCCCTACACCTCAAAGACTCCGATTTCGTCCAAATCTGGACAAGGTTAGGAAAATCCAAATACTATGAAAAAGTTTTTCCGCCCCTAAATTTTCCCTCGTTGGCTTTTCTATAACAACGGCAACAGGTTATTACAATTTGAGGTATATAATTACTCAAAATATCCACTTAAAAGAGATAACTGCTCTGAAAGATACTTGAACCATTAACTCATTTAGAAATCAAAGTTTCTCTTTTCTTAGTGTAAAAAGTGATACCTTTGGGAATACTTAGTTCCCTTATACTCTTACTCAATTCATATTTGAAAACTCTTTCTCAAAACTCATTTTTTGCTCTCCTTATAAATTAATTTAACTCAATAGTAGGGTCCACGCTGAAATATAGACATGAACAAATAACATCAAGGATCTCAATACAATGATAAATAGCTCAATACCCAGGAATTAAGAACTCATAACTTAATAATATAACTCAGCTCAAGAATACTCAAAATCAAGGATAAATCCCAATATTAATCTTTAACTGAATTTAGACATATGTTGGGCGTGAGGACGAACTAGTCCAACACTATGATAATCTTACATACCTTATACGCTCCAAATTCTTGACAAAGGTGAGATATTTAGATAAAAGATGGCAAGAATTTGTTTCTTGAGCCTTAAGGGTGGATTTTCTTGAAAACCTGTGGATTCAATGGTAGAAGATAATAATTGGTGTTTAGATGACGAAATTATGAAATTTTATTGTCAAATCTTACATTGAATGATGGATGTACCTTGGAGGAAGGTAGTTTCTTGAAAACTTCTCTTTCTAGGGTAATTTATGAACTAAGGGGTAAACTACATCTTTGGGGGGTTTTAAAAGACCCATACGCCCGCATGGCTGCGTGAAAAATACCACAGGCGTGCAACCAACTGCACAAGAAGGAAGTAGTTGCTTCCTCGGCGCACGCCCACACAGAAAATGTCTCGGCCGCATAGTCGACACATGGCAAGATAGTGTCCAGTAAATTGGGCATTACTTTTTACCATGAACTCGAATTGATTCAAACTTGGTAGAGTTGGAAAGAAGACTCAAATACCTTTATTTTGATAGGTTATGGTCCACATAATATTTTAATAAATATGATCATTTGAAGAGGACTCTTGTGACCTTAATTCATCTCCAAATTTATTCTCCCACTAAATAAATGGCCTTAATACCTAAGCACAATTTAAGATTCACCCGCTATGATCTTATATGTAAATGAATAATGGTTCAAGTCTTATATTAGAAATTTTTGGATAGTTACAATATCTCCTTCTTGGGATCATTCGTCCTCGAATGACAATTAAAGTGAGCATGGAAGGGAAATGAGTTACTCTTACTATCTTTTTGACTTCTGAACTTGTCTACTAACATAGGCAGAACTGATTTATATTGAGTGTTTTGAAACTAAACTAGAGCACAAAAGTTACGAACGATATGAGTTTGAACATAGTCACACTCTATCTGAAACTATATGACATGAAACAAGAGTATCTGAACACGAAGTAAGAATATGATAGGACTATTATGTTTTAAGCGATACGAGTGCTAGCTTTCACGCCTTGCAACACCCCTGAACCATGCCCTCTTTTCTAAACACTACACCTCATTAGCTGCAACTCAAAGCTCCTACAAGGGTATATGACTACTCTTAAAAGATCTAAGTCTAATTTCATGCTCGTCTTAAGCGATACCATGCTCGCTCTTACGATTATCATACTAATATAAATAACGTAATCATGGTCTATACATGTTGGCACTTTAATTCCAAGAATACTACGTCTTCTTACCACCTCATTCAACAGACTCAAGTACTAATCATTAATTCATTAGTCGCATAATACAATAATCCACTTACTTTCAACACCATATTCAAGCTTATTATTGTACCCACTTCATGAGATTCTAGATAACCAATTCCTCTCAAATTTTCCCACCTTCATATCATCACTACTAGCTGAAATTCCACGCATTACTACCAGAAAATCGACTAACTACTCTGATCTAACTATTACTCATCGTAAAACCTCATATCCTTCTTCCTCCATATTTATAACCTTAGATGAAATAAGCACACCACCACTACCATAATAAGAAACATCAACCCTCTTCTATCTATTATCACACAACTACTCTCAACAATACTACTCTAAAAACTAAAAATGATCATTGAAATAACTTTAGGGCGAAAGATCATAAACACGATTCATTTAAGAAATATGCTATAAGAATATGCATGAGATAACATTTTGTTGCTAGACATTGAAAGTAAGTCATAAATTTGCAAGACTGAGCATACTATGAGACATGTGTTTATCTAGATAGATTCATATGAGGATGTTGATATTCATAACTTTATGGAGTAAGTTGAGATTAATAGGCTAAAGTATTTGCCCCTCATCCTCAGAACTGAGCATAAATGTGAATATATCTAAAGTGTATAGGCATAAGTCATGAACATAATACTGATATGTGAGACATTAATAAGATGTCGTAACGTTTGAAATTTGAGGAATACGCTAGAGTATGAATGGATTGATATATCACTTTAACTCTTTCTGAACGCATCACTATCTGATTCTCAACACATGACTTGGTTCCTAACCCAATCATCTCCCCCTTAGGTCTGAAGCTAACACCCTAAGGCTATGGACCTATTTAATATTCTTTAAACTAGTCTATATTCACTTTACTCTAATACTCTGAAAATGCTAATCTCATGGCTACCGAACTCTCCATGCATATATGCTAAAATATCTTCCAAGGCTTCTTTTTTAGATGGTTCTCTTAAATTCTTCCCATTTCTATAGTAGTCCTTCTATAATCTTTACACACATTGGCTTATAAAGCTGCTTAATCTAACTCTTAATAGTCTTACTTCTCCTTCTTAGCCCACTAATATCTAATTGTAAGTTCATATCTACCTAACAAGAGGAAATTTACACTATATTTAAGAGGCTCGTTATAAGCTATATATAATCCTTTCAACCAAACTCGTAAGGATAATAAATAATGTTTACATCGGCCTACTATTCTCCATATTATGTAGCATCTCGTACTTCAAAAAGCCAACTAGAGATTCGTAAAAGTTAAACTTCAGTTGTTAGTTTTGGGTCAACTTCAAATGACCACAACTTTCATCACATAAAGAGTTAGGTGTCCCATGAGGTATCAAGTCGAAGGTCTTTGAGTCCTCTTTCCAACACCGCCAAGTTTGCTAAATTTTGAGCTTTGAGTAAAAGTTATGGTTGTTTGAGTGAAGCCTCTCTAGCTAAAGCTTTTCATCCATTTAAGAGAATGGGTATTTTGACATTTTCCTTACCCTACTAAGCCTAAAACATTCCAAAAGCATTTAGGATTTTTAGAGCAAGTTCAAGAGGAGAAATGAGAAGGGTTTCAATCGTTCATTCAAGGGTTGAGGATTTTTGCCAAGAACAAGTGTCTTCGAGGTATGTAAGCTTTCATAGTGTTGGGTTTGTTTGCCCTCACATCAATCATGTAATTTCATCCATGAATTCGTTCTTGAAGTTGATTGATTGAGTTGCTTGAGAAGTCATTGAGTTTTAACCCTATTCTCGAACAATGAAAGTTTTTGAGTTCTTGAGGTTAGAGTCTTGCAAATGAGTGTTGCTCTTGATGGATTTTTGGTGGAATATCATTGAATTTGTGTTGGATTTATGAATCCAAACGAGTTGGGAGTAAATCATTCAATTTTGGATGAGTTAGGCCTTGAATTGGAGCAAGAAAATTTGTCAAAATCTTGGTAGAGGGGTGGGGCACCGCGCCACCATCATGCCCAAACTACTGGTCAGTAGTTTGGGGTTAAGCGCGGCGCACCAGCAGTGTGCCCCAACTACTTCCTAATAGTTTTAAGGTTGGCGCGCCCTGAGCCACTCAGTGCACCAGGGTCGCCACGTCTATTACCCTTCCGTCCTTCTTTTCATGTGTGTTTCATCGAATCGTACCTGGTGTATTACCGTCTCCATTGGAGTCCGCCGACCATCTTTGATAGATAAAAGTGTTATGCACTATAAATTTTGGAGAGGTCATGCTCAGTTGGCGTTCCGCCCTTCTTGTAAGGCGATCGATATTGTTTATTTTGCACTTCTTTTTGTACTTTTGGTCATTTTTTCAAATATTAGTCCTTGCCTTCATAGCTGCAGATCATCAACATTCTATCAGAATAGGACAAAATTGGGCATTGAGGACACTAATTATTGAGATATATGGACCTTAAATGTGGGCAATTCTACCACTCATCAACACCCCAACTTAAACTTTTGTTTTCCCTCAAGTACATCAAGAACACGAAAATCTCAATAAGGGTGTCTACAAAAGTACTCAATGAGAGCCAACATGCAAGCACCAAAGCAAGACTACTCTCAATAACATGATACCCTCAATCATGATCAAAAGCTTCAAGTGATGACTAGCTAGTCTCAAAACAAGCTCAAGCTCACTTTAGCTTCTTTTTTTTCTAATGCAAGAACATATTTCAACAAATGCATTCAAGTGCCCTCACATCAAAAAGAATTTCATGCTCCCACAAAGCAAATCAACAAAGGTATAAGGAATCAGTGCAACTCTCGCCTCTCAAAAGACAAACATATGCAAGCTTTGTCATATAGGTTTACCCATATTTTCCAATCATCGCATAACCTAGTTCATGCAAGATCTCAAAGGTCTTTTAGGCTTGGAATGGGGATGAGGGTTAAGGTATGGTCAATTTTGATTGATGACTTTACCTTTTCAAAGCATTCTTGCAATCATCATCACCTCATCTCAAGTTTTTTTCCTTCTTTTTCATTTGAGAACTCAAACCTTGACTTGTCACTCAATTTATTTTGAATTCCCTTTTATTTCAATCACTTCTCTTTTTCATTTTCATTTTTCCAAACGCAATTTTCATCAAAAAAAAATTATTTTTTATAAGGAGGGTTCTTTCTTTTTGTATAACTTTCAAAGTTGAGTCTCATTTCATCATTATTATCCTTTCATTTGGCTAACATTCTTCCTCCTTTTCCACACCCCAATTTAGGGTTTTGGCCTAAGTGGACTATTCAAACAACACAATGCTTCAAAAAGGATTTTTGGTGAGAAGGTAGGGATAATTTAGTTCAAGAGGCTTTATTTTGGTTGCCAACAAATAGGTTAAGCTCAAATGGAGCCAAAATGGATTCACACCCTCACAAGGTAGTCACAAAGGATTATGGAAAATTTGGTTCTCTCTTTAAATTGTTGCCCAACATCATGCCTTGCATTCATCAATATTCAAACAATTGGACTAATAAGGCAAATTCTAGGACTCCACATGCATGCTTTCAAGTAAGACCTCACCACACATGGCACTTACAACTACTCTCATTTAGCACATCCTGAACGATCAAAAGCGTACGTGTGATGTTCATTGCAAGGCACACATCAAAAGGCAGTTATGCTCATCATGAGTACTATTCAAGACATCGATGTTGGATACAATCGATCCTTGAATTGTTATCAATGAAAACTTCAAGTATTTCACGATTTTAAACTCATGAGAGGTTGCAACATCAAGATAGAACGAAAAAGAAATAAAGAAACAAATTTAACCCAAAACAACACTCCAATATAAACAAAAGAAATACTAAAAATATTCAAAACTTAAAACAACAAAATACAATAAAAAGGGGGAATATTGGCACGAAGGCCCTCACCCAACCAAAATTAAACTGCAGTGACCTTAATGCAAGACAAACAAAAGTACGGGAAGGATGAGATAAAGGGTCCCCCTTATAGGCTAAGCTTATAGAGCACTTTCATCTGGAGTCTCAGGTGGTGAAACCTCAAGAGAGGCATCAATGCCTGGCAACAAGATCACTGGAGGCGGCAGGGAAGGCTCAACTAGGGGATCAATGCCCATCTCAGTAGGAAGTGGCATGGTAGAGTCTGGAGTGACTCCACTAGGCCTAACCTCTAAAGTCTCTTAAAGATATATATACAACTTTCCTGAATTATGACCTCCTGAGTCTCTTGTAGCTCTGTCAATGTCTCATCAATCCCATGTTCTTCATCTCGCAAGTCCTCTCATCAGTCTCCTCGACCAACTATTTTGCGTCCCTCTCACTCTCATCTTCATCTACAGAATCATAACGCACAATAGTCTCATGCTTATCACTAGAAAGAGGTACGGTACTCGACATCTCAGGCATAGGAGCAGGTGCATCAAGAAGGGGAACATTGCACCAAAGCATGGAAATGTCCGTCGACTACAATAAGACCATCTCCGTTTGCAAGGTAGCAAGCTTATCCCTCATGGTGTCTAGTGCACCACAACTACCCTTAGCCTTCTCCCGAGCCTCTAATCTGGCTGCGAGATCGTTCAACCTCACACTGTGACTCTAAATTGTCCCCTCACACTTGACCATCTTCTCTACCAAAGGAATCAACGCATTCTTAATGGCCTGGTCAATGAGCTTGGGCATCGTCCGTCTCAACTCGGGAAACTCTAACATCTGCTGACCGGGCAAGGCTACCCATCTGATATATCATGGACTGGGTCAAGGGGAAGGGTAATAAGAGAAAAATGAGGTCTCTCAGTTGTAGCAGTAGTAGTAGGCACAGAAACAGTAGGGGGAGCAGTAGAGGAAGGTGTATAAATGCATGCCTATTCCACTGAAGGATCAGTTGTGCTAGCCTCAGCTGCCAGAGTATGGGGTCAACTACGGGCGTCGATTCTGGTGGTGGTAGCTTCCTTCGAGTCGCATCGTATTGCGAATACTCAGCCTCAATCCTTAAAATCCCACTGGAAGAGGTCGATGTGATCCTCACATCTATCTTCCTTCGAAAAGTAACTCTTGCTCTCTCACATAACTATGTAATGAGTACTGGCAAAGGGAGAGAGGTCTGTTGTTTCCAGGCCCGTAGCACTATCTCTTCCTCAAATATGGCACCTACATTTATATTTTATTTCTCAATAATAGAGCCCACTACCACTACTTTTGGATGCTAGAGAATTGATTCATTTTGAGTTGGCATGATGTTACTGCTAATAAACCTGAACTACTATTTTTCCACGATATTTAGGTCATTTTTATCTATATTTTCCCATTCAGCCATCCAAGAGGGAGAAGACTCATCAGATATCAGAGGGGCCATCCACCTCTTTAGTGCATCTAGAGTCTTGGTCATCCAGATCCTATATTCATCAACATGATTATTCGGGGTGCACAGTAGTGTGTTAATCTCATTGGCATGGCACTGAACCATTTTTACCCCACTTCGACTTCATCTACTGTCTTCTAGATAGTTCCCTTTCTCTTCTTTGGCAAGGCCTTGTCATAGGCATTAGAGAACTCACATACCCACTTTGGCACATAATGTAGTATGGCTTTAGTGAACTGCTCCAACTTGTGAAATTTGATAGCTGCCCATATGATAGGTTAATCACTCATTACTCCGTCATTCGAGAGTGGATGCTTCTCCAAAATAGTATGTTCTCCTTCAACCTTGAGCCTATTCAAAGCCCTTGAAGTTATTATCGGGAGAACACGAGAACAAGGATTAGGATCTTGCGGGGGCGAGACTAACTTTGACTACAGCTTTACTTGCTTGCAATGTGTTTCCTCACTTTCTTACCCCCACTAGTAGGAGTTTGAGGGTTGGTTTGTTAGGCACGAGAGACCTCCGAAGGCTCATTTATAGGGATGCCCTTCTTGTTTTTTTGGAAGAGGATGAGGCGGAGAAGACTCTCTGTCCGATTCAATGTTGGATGAAACCACTTGCTTACCTTTTGTTCTTTCCATGTCCTACAAAGCACACATTCAAATATAGGATTTGTGAAGGTTAGTTGAAATTGAAAGCACATTTAATCACTTTTCAAAAATCTTCTTGAGGCTCCCCTATCGAGAAGGCGAATCGCCAAATAGGATCGGCAAGCTTCAGTGAACTCACTAAAATAGACAGTAGCAATTAACTAAGGGATCAGGCATAAAAGACGAATTCAATGCCAACTTGGTGATTCTTCGAGTCAATTTTGGTGGGCTAAGACAAGTCCACCGAAACTGAAAATGTAGAAGGGAAAGACACATGCATCAATGGTGATGTCCTCTCCCACTCAGCGATTCGCCAAATGGGTTAGGCGGACTTAGACAAGCATGTTGAATGGTACAGTACCCAAGGTCATACATATGCTAAAGAAGGCGAGTTGGGTCTTATCGGCGATTCAACTAACCTTCTTCGCAAGCTAAGACAAGCCCGCTGAAAAGGAAGTGTTCAACCTAGTGCCTAATTTTCCAAGCTAATTCAACACACATAACAAATACGTGTTACCCTCCAACATTACAATTCACCTATATGCTTTTCTACCCATAGGTACGTAGTTTCCCCTAGATATTGCTAAGTATTGCACTAATTGACTATTTGCCCTTAAGAAAGTAATCACCATGTCTATGATTGGGCAAAATCATAAAATTGGGTCAACACTGGTTACTCAGACTCCACCCACATTAAATTAGACTTATACCCAACACATTCATTAGTCCAATTACACAATTTAACCAACACACACGATTCGCTTGGCAGGCATACACAATCAAAATCTCATGGGTACGATTCCAATCATACAATATGATGCTACCCATTGAAATTAGAAACACAAACAATCAGTTAAGGGGCTTAAGTCTACACTCTATAAGCACTTCAAACTCAAAAATATCAACAAGGGTTTGAAAATCAACCTTAATCTCACAAAAATTGAGAGAAATGACGGATTAGGGTTAGGTTGATATGAAATCCAAGAAAATGCACTCTCCGAACTTTAAAAACACTCACAAACACTCAAAGTATACAAAGGAAACGAGAGGAATAAAAAATGCTCTAAAATATCAAAGGTTTTGATTTTTTAAATTTAAAAAGACTCATAGTCTTTTTGTACTAGGCTCGTTTGGTGATCTCGACTAATGTCGTCGAACGTGTTTGGTAGATCACCATTTGGAGCTTAAGCTTGCCGAACATGCCTGAACAATTACCAAACCTAAAGGCTGCTTTAGCGGACCCTATAAAGTCCGCAACTGCACTTCGACGGATCGCTTTTTGGAGTTTTGATCACCGATTTAGACAGTACACTTTTTGATCTATTTAAGATTAAAAGGCGGACAAGAATGAGTTCGCACAATGCCTTCTTTGCATCGCCTATGCTTTCATTTTTAATTTTTTAACCTCTTATCAATCTGCACTCACAACACACGTTATTCGAAAGTAATAAAAACAAAGGCAAGGACTTAGGTCCCCTCCCAAAAATTGTCTTATTTAACGTCGACAAAGTTCTCAAAACTCATTTTTGCTTTCTTAGAAAATTAACTTAAGACCATTGTTTGGTTAAAAAGGATTCTCAATAATAACTCAATAAATGCTCAAATATAACTCAACAATATGGTTCATGCTGAAAAATAGACATGAACAATTAACTCAAGAATCTCAATGAAAGGTATAGCAACTCAATAATCTGGACATAGAATTCAAAACTCATCAATGAAACTCATCTCAAGAATTACCAAAACCAAGTATGTAACCCTAGTTTATTCTTTAATGATAGAAAGTAGATGTAGGGTGTGAGAACGAACTCAGTCCATCACTATCATAGCCTTACATACTTGGGAAGAACAAAGTTCTTGGCGAAATCAACGAAATTTGAAGAACACTAGAAAACCCTAGATTTTCTCCTTTTGAATTCTTGCTCTAAGTCTTTGAAGTGCTAAAGAATATAAAAGAGTTTTTAACACTGTTTCGACCCTTAATTAGGTATAAATTGACATGATTTAGGCTTAGAAGGGGTGGAAAAAGACTAAACTACCCTTCTTAAAAATTGACAAAAATCTTTTACGGGTCTATTTATGGTTCATGGTTAGTTCTATAGACCGTAGATCCCATCCGTGGAATTTATATTGAATTTTAAAATTCAAAATTTCATTATATGGGTCCAATCTATGACCCGTAGAAGTTTCTACGGACCATAGATCCAATTCATAGACTTCATAAAATTTTCGGGCTCAAAAGTCCATTTTACAGATCCAAACTACGACTCATAGAAGTTTCTATGGCTCGTAGAATGGATCCATAGGGATTGGACCCCAAAATTCAGAGTCTCTGAAGTTTTTGATGTCTTGACAGTATGGGTCATCGACATTTTAACGGCCCGTAGAAGCAAGTCGTAGGTACTGACTTCAGGCAACTCCGATATGATAGTCTCTGGTAAAACAGTCATAACTTTTTACTCCAAACTTGAAATGAGACAAACTTGGAAGCGTTGGAAAAAAGACTCAAACACCTTCAATTTGGTAGCTCATGGGCCACTTAATTCAATATGTTCTGAGAGATATGATCGTTTTAAGTTGACTTACGTCGAATCTTATGTCAAAACTTAATCAGTAAGGAAGCTTTCAACTCAACTCTTGAGTCAAATCCAAATTAATTCCAACACTAAATAATTAACCTTTTCACATATGAGTGATTTAAGAATCACCCGATACGATTTTACATTCAAACAAAGAATGGTTCGGGCCTTAGCTTAGAAATTTTTGGTGGTTTTATAGTGTGGTATTCGAGTCAACCGATAATATGTACCAAACGCGTTATATGAGCCAACCGAGAATTATCGATATCACAGTCACAACAAGTTCATTGCATGAAATCGACAACAAGATATTATTTCATATCCATTCCTTTATTCTCTAAACATGTATTGTACAAACAATATTAATGAAGAGTTAACATGCACACACAACGTAATTCGGGAAACAAATCAACCGTCACCTACCTTGAATGCTCTACTGGACCCAAGTTTTTCCCTTTTGTGAAACTTCAGCTTAGACTTGGTTTATAGACAACAATCACAACACAAAATTAACTCTGAATGACCTAAATATTCTCAGATTATATCCTAATCTCAAACCCTAGTTAGTCTCATGATCATTCCACCCAACCCAGGACTTCCCCATTAAGGATTCACTTAGAATTACCAATTTTAAATTTACACTAGTGAATTACGGTAATATAAATATGAGCTTTTCATCTACTCAATAACAGTAAAATCTACACAATAATGTCTTAAGTCTCTTGAGTTTTTCATCTTTATATTATAATCTTTGACTAAGAGTTCTATTTATTTTCTTATAATTTATTTATTTTGACAATTTCAACAATTTTGGTATATTTTTATTGTAAAAAAATAAATATGTCAATTAACCTTTCATTCATATTCTTCAATGCAAAACTTAATGATCTTTAGTTTCTTTACTCCCATAATTTTTTACTATCATAACCCCTAAACTAGTTTCATATTCATTACATTATTTGGTATTCATATTGTAGTTCTATAAATGAAGATATTGTAAGACGTTGTAGAAATGATCACATAGTCTTTTAAGCCTATGTTTTCGATATAGTTTGACTTGAAGAATAAAATGAAGGCTATTATTGAATGGTGATCGCCTTGTAGGGGGAATGGATGTCAATAAGATCTCAGAAGATTGTGCATTAATTTCGTATTTTCTCCTATATTCAAATGATTAAGATCGTAAGAATGATGTTGCATTATTTATTTATTTTTGTAGTTTTCTCTATGATTTCTCTTTATTTTATATTTGTATAAATTTTTATTTGATTTCATAAGTTTATAATTATTAGTTCAAAATAATAACTTATGACTTTGTTAGAAGTCAGCTAACTATACTAACCAAATGTTTTTCTCTATAAAATCAATTATACATCTGAGCAAATAAATATTGACTTTTTATCGTATTTTATAACCGCGTGAAATACAAATAAATTCACTAATTTAGCTATGTAGTATAAACAAAAAGTAATGAATTTATGTGAACCCGTGACCAACAGAAGTTAATGAATTCATAAGAAGCAATGTGAGCTTATTTTGTCTTCTCCGTTCACCCTTCTGTTTCCCTGGCTATAAACATTTGGGACCCCAATGCACTAATAATTAATCTATCAGAAGCCTTTGCACATGCCCTTTGGAACTAGTGCAACCATCAAAACTCGGATATGATTTTATCAAATATTAATTTTGGTCAAACTTTTTGAGTTCCACACAAAACACTTTCAAACTCGTCTAATCATCTCGAAAATTAAACCATTCATTTTCACGAGTTATATTCCTTCATCTCAATTTATATGATACTCATATTTATCTAATTACATATTTTATTTTTTCATTTAATATTTAATATTTAATATTTATATTAAAATTCAATTATATTCATATTCACATAAATGAAAATCCCGATCAAAAGAGAACGCTTTTTACTAAAAAAAATTTTATAATTCCCCCAAATCTACCTAACAGGGTAAAAGCGGTATCTCAATCAATACCTTGGGAAAAGTGTTCCCTCATCACGTGCTATGTCTCATCCTAATATTGACTCTCTCTCTCTCTCACTTAAACCAAGGACAAAACTTGATTAGAAAACGCAATGCAAATTTTTATTTTTGTACATAAAAGATCCTTATTAAAAATGTAACAGATTTAAAAACGTTATTTTCTTTTATTTAATTTGATTAAAAATCTACAAACCTAATCAATTCGGATCTAGGCCAAGTAGAAACACTTAAAATAGTAAAATACTTCATATCAAGAAATTTTGCCTTCTGATTTGAGAGATTTTTTTTGCCTACATCTCAGTATACATGTTACTGTTAAAATGTATGTACTTCAGAATATTATTATTTTAAAGTATTTCAGCACATAACAGAATTTGGCTTTAGCCCCCCGAATATCTATTTTGTTTAGCCCCCCGAATATCATAAGATTGATTTGGATTGCTTAGGTTAATTAAATCTTAATGAGTGAAAACGCGATTTAATATCAACTGATTATCTATATAAAGACAAAAATATCTCTCAAATCCGTTGAATCATTTATTTATTTACTTAATTTTATGTTTTATATTTTTACTATTAAATTTATTTAAATAAATTAGCTTATAACTGTTAAATAACTCACATTTCAAATATTGTATTAATTTATATTGGATTTATTTAACAACAAACAACTCTTTCTATTTTACTATTATTACCGTCTTTTCGATTCTAAATCTAGATGGTCTATCCTTTTTTATTTGAAAATTAGCGTTTTGTGAGTGATTAATTTATTAAGATGAAATTATTTACCTCAAATAATTCAAGTGAAAAAATAACAACTTGACAACAAAATTGTTCTTCTTCTAGCTCATTAGAAGGTCATTAAAAATAATATTCTCCGACAACTATCTACTTTGATCCAATTAGAAATAAGAAATCGCATAATAATTTAAGGATATAATTGAACAAAAAATATATATATAATTTTAATCCGAATACAAAATGAGCTGGTAAGAAATGAACCAAAACACTTGAAATAAAATAATCTATAAATAAACCTCCAAGATATGCCCTGTCTCCATCTAATAAAGATACTTTCTTCTCTGTTTTGTTGTACTATAAAGGGAAAAGGCTCAAATATGCCATCGAACTTTCAGAAAAGGCTCGTTTATGTCATTCGTTAAAAGTTTGGCTCATCTATGCCATTACCGTTTAAGAAAAGGCTCATTCATGCCATTATTTTTTAACGGTGGTTTTGCAAAACCATTTTTGCCACGTGGCCAATTATAATTCGGCCACGTCATTATTTTTTTCAGAATTTTGATTTTTTATTATAAAAAAATAATGACGTGGCCGAATTATAATTGGCCACGTGTAAAAAATGGTTTTGAAAAAAATGTTTGTTCAAAATTTTGATTTTTTATTATAAAAAAAATAATGACGTGGCCGAATTATAATTGGCCACGTGGCAAAAATGGTTTTGCAAAACCACCGTTAAAAAATAATGGCATGAATGAGCCTTTTCTTAAACGGTAATGGCATAGATGAGCCAAAATTTTAACGAATGACATAAACGAACCTTTTCTGAAAGTTCAATGGCATATTTGAGCCTTTTCCCTACTATAAATAATCATTTTGGGTCCTCAGAAAAATAGAAAAAAGATAATGTAGCTTTATTTTAAAAATATAGCTGTCCAACATAAATTAACATGTGTAAAATTCGTTGAAATTATTGTGAGGTGCTATAGATATAAACAGTAATCCATTTGTCTCTTATTAATAATGAATGATTGATGACCATAACCAACAACAAAAAGAGGTATGTCATTTCCTTTTTAGTCTACATTTTTGTTTCTTTCTTGCTGGTAATTTAAATTAATAACTTCGATATTAAATACTCCCTCTATTTTATATTAAGTAAATTTTTGGGTTTTTTTTAATTACTTTATTGAATTGTTCAAAGTAGGGTGTCAAAAAAATTTGAAAAATCGATCGAACCGACCGAACCCTAGCCGAGCCAAACCGATTTATGTTATTTTTCAATAAAATCGTGGACTTTTACTTAAGTGTACAAGTGTTCCGTACAATTGAGATGATCTTTTTAGTTTATGAAAAAAATCGAAAAATTCTCAAATCGAACTGAATAACCTTACATGTATGTAAATATA